>JABFAF010267149.1:0-19413 GCA_013677275.1 Gossypium schwendimanii | reverse complement strand
GAAATTTTATTACTCGATTTAATACGTTTACAAGTTTATGTTTCAGTAATGCCTCGTACCCTATTCCAGCGTCGAATACGGGTAAGGGGTGTTACACGTAATACAAAATAAGTTGCGGGAATTGAGACCTAGTCTAAACAAGAAAGTTAAAGAAAAGTTTTAATGCTCAGGCTACTCATTTATATATCACTAATTTCTTTTAGAGAAAAATTTAATGAGTAGCTTAGGGTGAGTCGTTAAGCCCAAAAAATGGAACTTCCACTAGGTCCTTGAAACTTTGATTCATCGTTTGTTCATCATCAAGTTGATCAGGGCCTCCTTTAGTTAATGAACACATCAAACTTGCCTTGACTTAGGTTATTTTGATTTTGTACATTTCAAGCCAATTCTCACAGACATAGCATCCACTCCATCCTACATTCTGAATGATCATCAATGTCGGGATTACAAACTTAACTTGTTCTGAGTTCTCAACCTCTATTTGAACCTACATCTGTGAGGGCACTTCCTCGACTGATTTTTCGTATGGGGTTTTTTCTAAAATGTTCGAGAAGTGTGGCAACTCCTTCACATTTACATCACTAGATTCATAGATTTCTTCGATATCACTCGACACCACCTTCAATCCACTCTCTATATCTGGCTAACAATTGACTTTCAAGTATTGTTGTTCGAAAACCGTATAGGAGGTCTCCTCTTCAATTTTAATAGTTTTTGATTCGACACACTTGTTCATTAGAACACTTTTCCTAGCTCGATATTGGACGACTTCTAACATGAGGTCCAATTGACTCTGTATGGTTTTCAAATTTTCTTGGTGTTAAGACATGACATCCTCAAATGCAGTACCCTGAGTGGTTAGTTAGTTACCTTTATTAGACGCTTCCCAATACGCTCCCCCATCCTCGTGAAAATTCAAAGAATACGGGTTATACTGGTCGATGTCAGGTGAATACCTTCCCATCCTTGGTAGTCATTTTCCACCAAACATGCATAACTATACAAGTCATAAGAAGGATCGTATCCTTGCCTCCCATAGGGGTCATAATCATCCCAGCTAAGTGTTGAAGCACCATTTGCATTAGACACGAACGACTCTTCGGGCCACCTGTAGTTATGATTAAATATGACTTTTAGTCAAGTATCAACACAACAAGACTAAGAGCATTATTAAAATAGGAATAAAAGTTCATATCTATAACCTCGACTTTCATTAATTATCTCCCTAAGTACATGTACTGAAAATGAAAATAGGTCAATCAAACGAGGGAGAGAAATGACCAATTTTCCCTTGATCAACGAGGGAGAGAAATGAATCAACTCTGGGACTAAAATGAATATAAATATCACAGCTTTACTTCAAGTGTAACAAATAAGTTGTAATATGGTGGTTGGTTGATCTCGATGTGGTTCACTAATCCTCAAATTAGGGATCCAAATCGTTTAAACTCCCAAAATGGCTTTATATTACCTATTGGTCTCAGTTTTACCATATTAGACAAATTAATTTGGATTATCTCTCGATCTCATCGATTAATCTGGGACTAATGAATTGGTGCCCAACAAGATCTCCTCTTGGTAACTTGCCTAGATATTCCCTCAAGGTCGTCAATCCTAAGTTTTTACGTTCATTCAAATTAGTCCAATTTATTACGATTTGGTCGTTTATCCAAAAATCAGCTTACCACATCTCTATCAATTTAAAAGTTTAGTTACTCATGCTGAAAATAAAACTAATGAACATGAAAATGAAAAACATGAAAGTCATCAAAGAAAAGCTTAAGAACAATGTAAAAGTTAATATTTTTATGCAAGAAAACTTAAAAGAAATGTAAAGAGAAACATTCAACAATAAAATCTAAAGAAAAAAACATAAAAGGAACAAACATTAACATATTTAAAGTAAAAGAAATTGAAATACATTAAACTAAAGCTAAAAATGTCTTACAATCAAGGTACATGGATTGAAAGTGCAAATAAACCTAAGCTGCAGTAATAACTAACTTAAGTAACACTAAGAACAACTAAAACAATAAAAAAAGTTGCAGAGAAATGTTAAATCCACAACTAAGGAAATAAAAATAAGAAACCCTAGAAGAAATAAAAAAAAACTAAGAGAAAATTAAAGAAACTCCTAAGCTATAACTACTCCAACGTAGCCTCTTTTTCTTTTAGCCAAATTTTGGCTGATATAGTAGCTATTCTGACCTTATTCTTGTACCCAAAATACCCTTGAACGAGACTTGGGTGTTTTGACCTTATTCTTCAGGTGGACAAATTTTACCCTTTTTTCAAATTTTGTCCCTTTGCGGTGTAGGTATCGTGGTACCAAAGAATATGATATCGCGATAACTTGGGCAGTCTTGAACTTGGGGTGTTTCTTTGTAGGTAGATATCGTGAAACCATTTAAGGGTGGTCTCCAATCTTGGGTCTGTTAGAGGTATCGTGATTCAAAAGTTTGGATATCCTAATAACCTCTCATTTGGCATTGTTCTTTCTTGATTTCAGTCTTCAACGTATCCCTACATCACTCAACCATATGTTAGGGTCCCCAATGATATTATTTGCCAATTTGAGTCTCAAAATGAGTAAAAATAAAACATTTACACTTATTAACTTAAAACCTAAAAACTACGAAAAATATGCTACTTTGCTTGAGAGCAAGCTCCTTAAGTGTATCGAAAAAGCCTAATTTGTCATATCAAATTATGGTAGATCAACAATCGAAGAGAAAGTTTTCTCATAATTGATACCTTCTTTTTGAGTATACCCCTTTGCTACAAGTCTAACATTATAAGTTTCCACTTTTCCATCCGTATTTCATTACTTCTTGCAAATCCACTTACACCTTAAAGGTTTTACCCTTTTAGTAAGTTTATGAGTTCCCACATTGAGTTCGATTTCATAGAATCCATCTCAACTTTCATAGCTATTTCCCGTTGGAATTTGCACTCTACATCACTTCGTTAAATTTGAATGAGTTGTCATCTTCTTGTTTGATAGGCTCAATGTTAAAAACACATTTGCTAGACTGAAAGAACTTAGGCCTACGGGAGACCCTTTGATTACGATGAAGCTCCTTACACTACTAATCGTTTGCAGGTTTAATATTAGGAGTTGGATCTGAAATTCTTACTAGAGGGTTTTGTGTATTTCTCAAAAGTTTCTCGAGTACTTCTTTACTTTGAGGTTTAAATTAGTTATTGTAACTTTCCTTTAGGAAGGTAGCATGAGTTGACACTATAATTGTTTGCTTTTTTAGATTACAAAACAAACCACCCTTCATCCTTTAGGATATCCCACAAACATGCATAATTTTGTCCGTGAATCCAAATTTCTTACATCTTTATCCAATACATGGGACAGGCATCCCCAAATCCTAAAATGCTTTAGGTTTGGCTTCCTATGGTGCCATAATTTATATGGAGTTTTAGATGCAGCGTTAGTTGGTATATCATTCAGAATGTAGCAAGTCATGTATGAAGCATATCCTCAAAACATCAATTGAACCATGTCTAAAAAAGTTCAATTCCTTCTCTTTGCCAAACTATTCTATTATGGATTTTCTAACAAGGTTAATTAGGATAATATCACATTCTCTATGAGGTAGCCTAAGAAATCATTCGATAAGTATTTCCTACTTCGATTAGATCAACATGTCTTTATGGGTAAACCTACTTGTTTATCCAATTCCATACGAAACTCTTTGAATTGTTCAAAAATTAACTTTTGTGGTGCATTAGGTACACATACCCATATCTGGAATAATCATCTATAAAGGTTACATAATGATTGTATCCACCTCGTGCATTGATGTTCATGGGGCCACATACATCAATGTGTACAAGTTCTAAGGGTTTAACAACCTTCATTCTTTTTGAATTAAAAGATCTCTTCGTCGCCTTACCTTCTAAGCAAGATTCACATTGTGGAATATTAACTTCCTTAAGCAAACTTAAAGTCCATCTTTCACAAGGCTAGTGCTTTTTTCTTGGTTAATATGACCAAGTCACAAATGCCAAAGGTACGCCTCGTTAGAGTGAGAAATCTTAAGTTCCTTATTCATTGTACATCTTTTGTTTAATAAAATATAGATTATTTGACATCCATCAATTATAAATAATAGTACAATTTCTAAAAACTGCAATGCTATTATTGAAAGAGACAATCAAGTTGTCTTTAAATAAACATGCAACAGAAATTAAGTATCTTTTGAAACTTGGTACATAGAAAATATCTTTTAAAATAATATTTCTAAAATTATCAACATAAAAATGTACATATCCAACTGCTTCAGCTGTCATATTTGACCCATTTTCGGTCGACAATGATAGGCTCTTATCTCTAAGATCTTTCATTTCCTCGAACCCTTGTAGTGAAACCCACACATGATTAATGGCCCTAGAACCAATGACCCAGTGGTCTATTGAATCTTCCACTAAGCAAGCTTCTATCATAAATACTTACATACCTTTGCCCTTAGTGGCTAGGTAATTCTTCCACTATTTACAGTTTGCCTTGAAGTGTCTTTTTCTTATTATAGAAGGAACATTTATACTTGGATAAATCTTTAGGCTTCTTGATTCTCTTCTTTTCCTCTTGAGGTGGCCTAGAGGGATTATCTTTGTTTCTTGTAGTGTGTTTCCCTTTCCCTTTAGAAGAATAAGCAACGACTAAGTTTTCTTCTACTTTTCGGACAAATTGACTGCTATTCAACATCAACTTATAGGATTTTAAATTCTTCGTGAGTTGTGTAAGTGTTAGATTCTTGTTCCCAAGGTTATATGTGACCTTTAATCCTGTAAAATCCTTGGATAAGCTTTTGAACACCATCGCTATCTGCCTGTTTTGTTCCAAATTGACCTCATTATCTATAGCCTCGGCAAAGTATCCCATAAGAGTAATCATATGGTCTTTGACTAGAGTGTCAGGCTTTTGTTGGACATTCATCAAACTCGTTATAGTCGATTATCAAGCCAAGGTAGCTTGGCCTCTGAACATGTCCTCTTGTTTTTCTAAAATCGCTTTGGTAGTCTTTCAACTCTCTAGTTGCTTATAAAGGGTGTTGGTCACACTTGCCAGCATATAGCAACAAACTATCCAATTAGACTCCTCTCAATATTTTCTAGCTTTAAATTGAGTGGCTGAAGGACATTTATTATGAAGAACTTTTTTGAGTTTCTCATAGCTCAAGACAATCATGAGGTTTCTTTTCCATTCCTTATAGTTATTTCTATTTATTTTGTTCGCAGTGAGAATGTTTAATAAGGGAGTAGGTGAGAATGTTTAATAAGGGAGTAGGTGTCATTTTTAAACTGAAAATAAAATATCCATTCATTAATATCTTTGTATTAAGAAAATATTTTGAAAATATTTTGCGACAAATGATACGCATTAAGGTGATGCATGCGTCTTGCATTAAACATTGAAAACATTTTTAAGTCTTTGCAACGATGATATCTACACCCATTGAATTGAGTCACTGTGAGGAAATCTCAATCTACTAGTAAGAACATAGATTTCCATCCAAGTAATGTATGAACCTAATTCCTTATGTACTTACATGTACTAATAATTGTTTAACATTTGACTATCATTCTAACTTAAGTAGAATAGCTTCGTCAGAATTTACTAAACTAGAAGATCTTAAATGTATAATCATCAACTCAACACCTATCACATCATGTGCCACAAATGAGTAATCATGGGGCAATCTCACTGAGTGACATGCAGTGACTAGTTGTCCTCTTTGAACAAAAACTTATTGTTATATTGCATGATAATACCTACAACGTGGTTGGGCAACTATCATACAATTATAAGATAATTCTTCTTACTTTCAGGAAATCTCCTCCGTGAGGTCCACATGGCAATCCTACCGTGGGATAGTTAAATTGTTATACCATTACAAGAGATCATTGATGGAGGCCGTCGGTCTTGTTTAGAGACCTTCTCCCACTCAATCTTTTAAAAAGCATGTAAGGTTTTTAATGTTCGATTTTAATAATGAATGATTAATAAATGCATGACAAATACATGTGGCATTCTTTCCCTTAACTATATGACATGCTTATCATACATATGCATGAACATATATTTGTAGTCAAATAAATCTTATCATGCTATCATAAATAAAAGCATAAAAATTAAATGACTCTGACCAACCAAAGTTTTCATGATTTCATCCTAGAAAAATAATAAAATTCTAAAAGTCACCCCAAAACATACTTTGGGTCTCTAGTTTGCCACAACGGACTTCTGTTGTCGCACCAGTTCATATCGCTGTCATCATTGTTACGTTGCTGTTGTCACTATCGACCATCACCGGGCTACATTCATTCAACCACCACTGGATTGTTAATGACCACCATCCCTAGTATCATCGAGCCATCGCCGACCACCTTTGTCAGCCTCCGCCGGGCCGTCGCTGACTATCGCTAGCCACCATCGACCGTTGTTGACCACCGCTGTCAGCCATTCGGGATCCATCAAAAGTATTGGTTACATAAGACTTATGTATGTTTCCGACTTACATAAATTATTCCAAAATAATAAAACCAATAAATCATGTGTGGAGATGATAGTCCACGATCTAACTACATACCCAAAATTAATAATAATTACAACCAAATTTCTAGGAATCACAACTTTTTCAAAATTACTTTATCATATATAATAACATACATTCATTCTCATATATATCCCTAAACATGCTGATAATTACAAGAATGCCACATTTTATAAAAAATTAATCGCATGAAGAAGAGAGAAAATTTTAGTATCGATTTATACTATGAACATAGTACAACTTAGTTCCAATACCAATTGTTAAAAGAAATATAGTTTGAAAACGATTTTCTTATACAGCAAAAAAATTAAAATTTTGAAAACTGAGTCGGTTTATGATATTTATAGTAATAAACATTCTCAAAATCGCACTTGTATTTTGGGCTATATGGATCCTAAATGTTCCTAGCTTTCAACCAAATGACATTCTTCGCTATTCTTGTACCACGAACTGCTTTGAGTGCTTGAGTGTGGGCTCAAATACTTTTGAATCAAACACATAACTAAAAATTATTTCCTTTTCTTTTGGTGGGAATGTAAAACTTTATCTCAAATAAAAATCGGTAGAATTGTTATTTGTAGAAAATATAATTTATTCTAATAAATAAATTTCTACTACTTTCTAGCAGAATAGCAATATTAAAAACTTATGAGAGACTTGTGTTTCTCTCTTTTCTAAAGTCTATTTTAAAGCCTACCAATGTCATCATTTATAGTGAGAGTTAAGAGAATCTAGGTAGAACTAGAGCTCAAATAATATTCATTTAATAAAAAAAAATCCTAACACTCCATAATATTTAGGAGAGAAAGGTGACAATATTAGGGTTTGTCATCCTTCTGTTTTCATTAGGAGGGAATTAGGTCTTTCCTGTATTAGGTCCAATTATATGTGCTTCTTAAACTTTTAACTCAACATTTTATAATTTAATTCAACTCAATACATGTTTTTTTCTGTTTCCTTAAATAAATATGATTTGTTAAATTAATTTAAATTAAATAAATTTCTCAACTAAATTCTAATTTCATTAAAATAATGACAACTTTATCGTAAAAAAATCTATAATAAAATATATTTAAATTTTCTACATTCAACAGATTGACAATGACCAATTAATTTAAATCTATTTTCGAAATTCAATTAATTAATTAATAATTTGAAAAACCATAAATTAATTTTCAGGTCCTTTCCATACTTGGTGAAAAAACCACATTCATTTCCAAATGTAACCCATTTCTCTAACTTTATTTGATTCAACATGCAATTCATTTCTGGTTTTAACGAGCTAGCTGTGGGACCGATTGGAAATATATGATTAAGGCTTAAATGATTTATGATTAAGTTCCAGCTTTTCGCTTATTAATTATAAACTCATTTAATCACAAAGTCATTCCACTATAATATCATGAATTCGCCCTCTCTAATGATATACCATTACGAAAGCTACTCAATCAGTGCTTGTCCAATGACCTTGTCATAATTGTGTTACCCTCACAGAATATCCTTAATCTCTTTGGGATAAATTCGTTCTTCCAATATTATCCTATTTTATCTCATGGTAACTATTACATCTTCCTTCAAAGTTAGTTACTATCATATAATAATTAAGTCATTCGTCACAAAGACAAACGACCTGTGACCACGTTTACTTTTCATTTATCATGTAGTGCCAATAAGAGGAAATCATTTACCCATGTCTTGGAATATGGATTCCAATATTGTGAATGATGCTACATACTACAGAAGTCGTATACCCAACACACTAGCTTTCGACACCTTATCTATCTGAACTCAAGCTTTTACTTACATCAAAGTATACGAGCCATGCATACATACTCCATCACCTACTCGGGATTAAGGTATGTCACACTATGAACGCCACATGTGAATAAATTCATAAACGGATTCAGGATTTATTTTTCTTGGGTCCAGTCAGATGTATTATCAGTCCAATCAGTTACATATATTTCTTTATTTTTTAGGAGTCATCTGCTCTGATTCCCAAAATAAAACATCTCTCCAATTAGACTTGATAAACGATATATTAGTCTTTCACTCGGTTTACTCATTTCTGATTAGACTAAAGACATGTTTATCCTCTTATTTAAGGGTTGGGGGCTATAAGTAGTTCTAAGCATTGTATCGGAAAGCAAAGACTAGAGATCGTGATGCTACACTTATATGAAAATAAGTAAATAAAAAAAAAACTACTTGAATTAAATAAGATAAATTATACCATAGGTCACTCTACAATAGTGCCATTATTATTTTGGTCATTTAAAAAAAAGATTACTGTTGTGACATTTTTTTAATTTTTGATTAAAGTCAGAAAGCTATTTATATTAGTCCAAAACATTTTATTTATTTATTTACAATATAAGAATATCCTTTCCTCATAACCATTCAACACCCACAATAAAAATCAACAAATCTCCATCACCGACCATAACAATCACCATCATTTTACGTAATTGCTTCTCCAACATGGGTGATGCAATTATGAAATCCGAAAAACATCACCTTTTTAAGTAAACTACAACTAAAATGATGGGTAGACTTAATTTGAACAACGTCAGACTCAATTAATACGCGATTTAGATAAAATGATGATGACGTAAAAAAAATTTAACTTAGAATAAATGAAGTATAGAACAACTAAAAAGTGAATTCATATTTGGATACAATCAACTTGATTGCTACGGAAAGAAATAGTTCATAGCTTCAAGGTGATGCATTTGGCAGGTGCATATAAAATTTGCAAATTCAAGAAAAAAGAGTAAGGTTTAAGACTTTCTAATTTTTCTTCATATTATGTATTAAAAAAATATTTTTAATAAAAACAAAGAAAATTCTTTTTTGAAAAAGCCAAATTTGAGAGTAAAAATTGCAATATGAAAAGATTAAGCTAAATTTGAGAGTAAAAATTAGAATTTCTACCGTTTCTTTCATTTTTTCATCTTGTCTTATTTTATTGTTTTATTGACTATTGCAGAGTTAATACAAATTTTGAGCTTATTGTCTATATACTGGCATTTTCATCAGTTAAATGATATACTCAACCTACCAGTGTGTTATTTTCTAATGGAAAAGAAGTATTTAGATGTCTCGATAGTTTATTAGTAGAATTTGAAAAATCAATTTGCACGTAAAAGTTTAATACTTTTTAGATGCTAGTTACTTATATGCTTTTTTTCATTTATTTATTTGCTTTTTAGTCATATGTATGACTAGTTCCGCTTTCTTTCACTTGTTTTCGATGAAATCTTCTCATTTTTTGAAATTCTTATTGTTACAGGATATTTCAGTTACTTTAATTTTTTTTATAATTTTATAAAATTAAATTTCAGGATTGCAAAAATGAAAAAGTAAAACAATTGATATTATTTAAAAGAGGAAAAGTAATGATACTTGTAATGCTAGTCGACCAAACGGTGAATCGAACCGAATCGGAATTTATATGGCTTTTTGTTAAAGTAAGTATAAAATATATCAAAATAAATAAATTTATAATGTTTATTTAACCGAATTAACTGAACTAGTAATAGCCTAGTACATATAATACATTATTTATTAAGTTCAGTTAATTCGGTTAATTACTCGATTTTAAACCGAATTAATGGTTACTTGAAATTTAAAAAGAAATTTAACCGAACGATTAACTGAATTAGATCAATTCGGTCGATTAATTCAATTTTCACCGAAATTTAGCCGCCCATAATGATGAATGAAGATTCTCCAACCATCGAATTTTAGCTAGGTCTCCGTGATTAGGATACAGGGTCCGCCACTGATTAATCATCCCTCAGCCATAAAATAACTGGTTTTAAAGCATATATTATAACACATTATGCTCAGCAAAGAAAGCAAGGTTATAACATAGAATATAAACTTCATTAAGATTAAAAAAAGAAAAATTGGAGAAAGACGATACTTTGCGCATCTCTGTTGTTTTTGTTATTTATAGCAAACTTGACACCATCTTGAACATCCAGATTTTAACATGCGTTGCAAATAAAAAAAAAAAAACTATTTTAAACTAACTACAGAAAAATCACTAATTCTAATCCAAAGTTAAAAAACTACTAGGTGAGGCAGTAATCAATTTAAACAATTAAGTAATTAAATTTACTTTTTTTTAGAAACTATTGTATGAACTGTGAAGAATGACAAATAGAGATAACTTAGAGTCAGAGTCTGATATAATCTTTTTTTTTTTACTTTTTTTCACATGCTTTTCCAGTCTTTTAAATAAATTTTTATTTCATGAATTACGAGAGGAAAATAAATTCTTAACAAAATGCGATTTGAACCCAATCACACCGACCACCCTAATCATCTGTACAAATATATAACTTTTAATCCAGTGTTAAGACTATAAAAAACCACTCCTCGTCTGCTTCTGCATGACCGCACATCTTTTGAAGCCATCTCTCACCATCTCCATTACCACTTTGGACTTTCGATGGGGAGCCGGGTTTATTTTCTGTAAGACGCATTAATTAACTTTTTTCTACTTCCTTTAAGCCTTAATATCCATTTCTCTCCTCATATAGATGTTAAGTGCATGGACATTATCTCCGTTTTCAATAAAGGACAGTATAATCCCGGAGCTTTTACATATTGTTTGGTTTCCCCAATCCCTGTAGGTGCACCAAAGCTATGGGGTGATCTAATTCAACTGCAGTGGCCCCGCCTCATTGTTGGATCTTATGCTTTGCCATTTGTTGATTAAAGAATACCACTAACCACCCATCAACATTCTGCAACTGCAATAATAGTGAACCACTCTCAAAGCAGCCAACCTGGCCGTTGAATGGAACCCCGTGATATAGTTCTTTTTCTTCCTAGGTTGTCACCATGTGAAAGGTATTGGATGTTTCAACCATTTTTCTCGCCGTATTGTTCGCCGATATATTTTATTCATCACAGTGTATTGCACGAAGTAATCTAAACATGAAAGTTCTTTAATCTAATAATGGTTCTTTCTTTGACCATTTTCTCCAGTCTGTTAATGGTGCCATTGCAATGGAAAATGGAAGACGGCATCAGTATCAAAACACAACAGTCTTGTTCGCTACCAAATTCGGACAATGGGCACATGAAATTAGGCAAGTCCAAGCTTTGCACGTGATTGGGGTTGATTCCTGTCTTGTTGCTTAGACTTGACAGCCTTTACTTACAATGTTCCATATATCACAAGCTGGTTTTACCAGTTCTGAAGGGGCTAATATCAAGCGGCTAATGACGGTCCCACCATATGAACTCGACCCATGTGATGCTAAATAGGGACATGATTAAGCTGGGACCACCGCTTCTCACTAGATTCAATTGCATTCAATTGGAACCCACTGACAGCTATTATGCAATGTGATCTTATAAAAAAAACTCTTTTTTTCACTTGCATACAAAACAGAGCTCTGCTTTTGCCTCCATACTAATTCTAAGAACCCCGAATAAACTGAGGGAAAGAAAGATTTAAAAAGGATACAACAATGGTGCCTTAAACTTTTTATAGATCTGTGTTTTATCTAACATTTTGCAAAAACAAGGATTCCTGTTTTTTCCTGTTTTTCTTTTTGTATCCTAAAGTAAGTAAACGAAGTCAACAAAATGGGAGACAGCAAGCTTATCCTTTGTTGCTTCATTGCTTGCATTTTGTTCCTCGGCGTTAATGGAGAAAACCCTTATCGTTATATCACTTGGAAAGTCACCTACGGTGATATTTACCCTCTTGGAGTTAAGCAACAGGTACTTTCTTTCTTCTTTTCTGGGTTTCTTTTTTTGGTTTCTAAAAGCTACTTGTTTAGCAAGTGTTTTGAGTAATGGATTGGAATGTGGAAAAACTGTATTGCAGGGGATCTTAATAAATGGGCAGTTTCCAGGGCCTCATATCGATGCAGTTACTAATGACAACTTGATTATCAGTGTTTATAACTACTTAAATGAACCATTCCTTATCTCTTGGTAATCATGCTAACATTCCTTTATTTATGCTTACTTTTTGTTCATCATTTACTTAATGTTGGTTCGGAAGACAAGGTAAAAGTAGAAAAGAACAAAGGAAAGTACATATAAAATCTTGAAAGCTTAGCATTAGCTCAAAATGCAGCTTTCATTTTAAGATAATGTGTGCTCTTTTGGTTTCATCATTGTATATAGTTAGATAACTGCAGCTTAGTGGGAAAGTTTTGAGTTTCTTAGATCTGAAGGTAAATGCTTGAACAGTAGACAATTTTTCCATCGGTAGACATTTGCATTTATGACTACTATTTTTAGTAAGATCTCAACTAATGCTACATTTGATAACAATGAAAACCTTATAAGCTACTTCTCATTTTGGTACGTGAGTATATCCCTAGTTTTTATCCTTGATCCTTTATACTTCTCAATTTGTTGGTTCTTATTTCATAGACTATCTTGCAGGGGCAGAATCAGAACAAAATTTTAGGGTTCGAAATTAAATTGTCATTTTTACGATAGTAAAAATGCAATTTAACCATTTTAATAGCCTATATCTTTATAACTTTTAAATGATTAAATCAAATTTTTTATTTTTAAGGGGGGCAAAGTGCAATTTTACCTTTACTAATTTAAAATTTTAAAAATTGTAAAGGCTCTAAATGAAAAATTTTCCATTTTAGGGGCCCGGCCCCTTAGTTACGCCCCTACTATCTTGGAAAGACCCTAACAATATGGTTCATTTTCATGGTTAAATGATTATTAAATCCAAGTTGTATAACGAATAACTCTTTCATGGACTCAATGGGTTAATAGTTTTATGATAATTCAGTTAGTGCATCAGCTGCATCTAACATCTGTGGAGATTCATGTTTAAAATATTAAAAGATGAATAAAAGTAATTAACAATGTCTGCCTAGTTATGGCAGAGCTGGTTTATTTAAATGCATGTGCTTGCCTATAGAATAATAAAAGATGTGTCCTTAATTATGTTTACCAGGACGGTATCAGACCTCGGGTTTAGGCCTAGTTTTAATTAAAGCTGTGAATTATACAAATTACTTTAATAAAGCTTGGGAACTTTGCATATTATTGATCATTCAAAATGTTTATTTTGTACTTTCCATAGTTTATGTTGTACTTATTAGTGACTGATTCAATTATCCATTATATACCTATTCGGTATGCATGTACTTAAATGTTTATGAAATAAATTGAAACGGCTTTTGGATGTCGCAATTGATGTGAAATTTGACATCATCTCCTGTTTTTTGGGTCTGCAGGAACGGTGTGCAGCAAAGGAGGAACTCATGGCAGGATGGAGTTTCTGGCACAAACTGTCCAATTCGACCAGGGAAAAACTTCACTTACGTTCTGCAAGTGAAAGATCAGATTGGTAGCTTTTACTACTTCCCATCACTTTTATTCCATAAGGCTGCCGGAGGGTACGGTGCTATCAGAATCTGGAGCCGCCCCAAGATCCCTGTACCTTTCCCTAGTCCTGCTGGGGATTTCACTGTACTGGCTGGGGACTGGTATAAGAGAAATCACTATGTAAGAATTCTGTTTCTGCATCTGTTATAATAACATGATATACCATATAAGTAGGGGGCTGGAGCTGTAATCAATGTTCTCCACACCGACTAATCCTTCATTGTTTCTTAAGGTATTGAGACGTCTCTTGGACAGTGGTCATAACCTTCCCTTCCCCGATGGACTTCTCATCAATGGTCGAGGGTGGAATGGATACACATTCACTGTTGATCCAGGTGAGCAATAGCCAACTTGCTAGTCTCTGTCCCATCAGTTGCTCGAATCTGTTGTTTGTTCAATAAACCTGATCAATACTGTTTTATGCAGTTCATGGATATGTTTAGGCCATTCTCGCTTAACCTTGGCTTTTAAATTTTACGCAATGCGAGTTGTTTATGACATGGGACATTGTTTTTGAACTCAGGTAGGACATACCGGTTTAGGGTATCGAATGTTGGGCTCACAACTTCAATTAACTTCAGGATCCAGGGGCACAAGCTGAAACTTATAGAAGTTGAAGGATCACATACGCTTCAGAACACCTACACTTCTTTCGATATCCATCTTGGGCAGTCATGTTCTTTCTTGGTAACTGCTGATCAGATTCCACAGGACTACTATGTTGTTGCCTCTACACGATTCACTCGTCGTGTGCTCACAACAACTGCCGTTCTTCACTACAGCAATTCGAAAAGGGGAGTTTCTGGTCCAGTGCCTGGGGCTCCCACTATACAAATAGCTCCATCAGTCATGCAGGCCAGATCGATACGGTACTTTTCTTATGGAACTCTTTTCAGAAGCTAATAATTGAAACCATTTAAAAGTGGCTATCAAGCTGATAGTTTTTCTTCTACCAGTTGGAACCTAACAGCTAGTGGACCTAGACCTAATCCCCAAGGCTCTTACCATTATGGATTGATCACTCCAAGCCGCACTATCATGCTCTCAAACTCTGCACCTTATATTAATGGAAAGCAGAGGTATGCTGTCAATGGTGTCTCATATGTTCCAGCGGATACTCCATTAAAAATTGCAGATTACTTCAAGATTTCCGGAGTCTTCAATCTTGGAAGCATTCCTAATTGGCCCCCTTCAGGAAATAATGCCTACTTTCAGACCTCTGTCATGGCAGCCAACTTCCGAGAATATGTTGAGATTGTATTTCAAAATTGGGAGGACACTGTGCAGTCATGGCATATTGATGGCTATTCCTTCTTTGTTGTAGGGTAAGGTTTTCAATACTAATGCTCTAGGTTCGATTTTCTATGTAAGGATCCGATTCACGTGTTTAAAATGTTGGTTGATCAGGATGAATGGAGGTCAATGGACACCTGCTAGTCGATCAAGCTACAATTTGAGAGACACGGTAGCCCGCTGCACCACTCAGGTATTGCTGTTATTCCGTCAATGCGCATGAGATGTGATCAATTATAGAGATTGTAGAAGCACCAGTTCTAAGTCTAGATTTTTTTTCGAGCAAATGCAGGTGTATCCCAGGTCATGGACTGCAATCTACATGGCTTTAGACAACGTGGGAATGTGGAATATACGGTCCGAGAACTGGGCCAGGCAATATTTAGGCCAGCAGTTTTATCTCAGGGTTTACTCCCCTGCAAATTCATGGAGAGATGAATTACCAATCCCGAAGAACGCCCTTCTCTGTGGCCGGGCTAGAGGTCGCCATACAAGGCCTTTCTGAATTAGCTAACAAGAATAACAATGTCACGAGAGGGTGACATGTCGCAAGCTTGGAAATATGAAGAGCAAAATTAGATTGTTAATTGCGGATTATTAGAGGTCAACTTGAGCTTTTTGAACCAATTTCTTTCTTGGCCTTGTGTTCCTAGAACAACTTTGTTGTTTTTATGATAACAGGATTGGCATTCAATTTATATATATTATGATAAATTAATCGTCCCTTATCGAATAATTGAAACCTCTGCTTTAGACTTTGAGTCTCCTTGATTCAGACAAAGCTTACGACATCAAGAAACACTTGTCCATGATTCTGGCAAATTCCATCAAGAGGAATATTCCTCAATTTGAAACCGTCTCCTTTAAGTTGCAATTCTTCAAACCCCCAGTTAGAGGTGCCACAAACCGACAGAAGTAGTTTCAACCATTGTTGGCAATCGAGATTGCTCACCACACCCATAGCTTAACAATGTGAGCATCAATGGTGACGTTTTAGGCATTGGACGTGGCCACTGCATGAGAAACAAAAGCCAGCTGGGAAAAGAAAAAAAAGAAAGCTTGCGTAGCCACCCCCACACACGTTATCGGCTTATTGTTGATTGTTGAAATCATCACTCGATCGGTTAGTGTGAACATTGGCATGTTCTTACATATATGAAACTGTCCATGTTTTAGTGTTTGAAGAAAGAAATCAACAAAAGCATATATTTTGGATATATTTTTTTGTAAAGTGATGATGGCCGGAATAAAGGGAACTATCCTGTTTTGAGGAATGAGGGAGGATTGAACATGTTTCTTGTAGGAACTGCAAATCAGCAAAATGCTTAGGTCATTACATGTCAATGGCTCCATGTTTTACTTTGGGCTATTTTTAACGTTTGTCTCTGTTTGTTTTGTAGTGAAAGTGTGAAACCCTTTTTTTTTTTNNTTTTGTTATAACGTTTACCTTTGCTAATTTTTTTTCTTTGCAACTTTTAACTGTAAATTTTGCAGATACTCCTACAACAATTAATGAAAAATAGTCAAGATTATTTCTAAGAATTTGGCTAATAAATGAAGTCAACAGTTGCATTTATGTTCTTCAACTGGAAAAAGGAAAAAGAAAAATGAAGAAGAATGAATGTCAGGAAATACATGACCCAAAAGAATAACTTCAATTTCAAAGTTCAAACCATGATATCATCAGGAACTTTGGGTAGAAAAGTTTTCA
Source organism: Gossypium schwendimanii (assembly GCA_013677275.1). Classification (NCBI taxonomy): domain Eukaryota; kingdom Viridiplantae; phylum Streptophyta; class Magnoliopsida; order Malvales; family Malvaceae; genus Gossypium; species Gossypium schwendimanii. Next base: position 2,451 of record JABFAF010267149.1, on the reverse strand, counting down.
TCTTTTCATCATTTTGGGTTCTTGTTTTTCACCCAATCAATCAATTTTCTTTTTTGGCCTGAATCAATCAATCAAGTTTCATGAACCAAATTGCGAAGTTTTTTTTTTTCTTTCTTTTTATTCTATTTTTTCTAAATTTTGATGAAGAAAGTGAGTCTGAAATTCCGTGTCCAAATTTCCTTTTTCTAATCGAACCTCCAATAGACTAAAACTGGCCTCTTAAAGAGTGTAAGAAAAGCTGCGGAAGAAGACAAAATCCATGCAACAGAGTCTTCACTAGTATTTATTCTCCTTTTTGTTTCAACTTTCACTAAAACATCCACCTCTCTTTTTTTCTCTCTCGTCTCTTTCTCGTTGTTTATATTGTCTGATAATCTTAGGCACAATATGAAGAGAGTTGATGTTGATAGTTGTTGGCTTAAAGGGTGTTGTTCTTCATCTTCTTCCCTCGACGACAGTGGTGGAATCAGCGTTTATTCACCGTCACCATCGATGATGAGAGTTATGAGGCGATGCCACCATAAGGACGATAATCTGCAGCTGCCTGAAATAAGCTTGAAATCGCCAATCGTAAGGCCTTATGTTAGATCAAAAATGCCTCGTTTAAGATGGACACCTGATCTTCACCAATGCTTTGTGCATGCAGTTGAACGCTTAGGTGGAGAAGACAGTAAGCTACCTTGTAATATTTTATTAACCCTTTTTCCAACACATTTCAGTTTTTCATTATGGTTTTCAACTATATAGGGGCTACCCCAAAGATGGTTTTACAGATAATGGATGTGAAAGGACTAACAATCTCCCATGTTAAGAGCCATCTCCAGGTTTTGATCAAATACTACAAATATCTATATTGTTTGAACAGAATTCTGGGTTTGTATTTTTCAATTTTTGGTTTGCCATGTATGAACAGATGTATAGGAGCACCAAGCATGAACAGATGATACAAGGTATACATGAGAAAACTAATATGTTACTAGTGCATGCTCTTTAATTTACTTCTATCCAACTTAAAGTGCATGGAATATAGAACTTTTCTAATCCCAGTTGCCAATATCTTGAACTATTATGAAATATGTGTATGTATGGTTATGTAAGTTACAGAAGCAGCTACTGCATCAAGGAGAAACGAGAAGGTATCAGAACTGATGAACTGCCCACAAAATCAACAGTTTAAGGATCAAGTGAGACCCTATAACCTAGGCCTCGGAATTGAAGGGATGCCTTCATGTACCATCTTTCGGCAGCCACAATGGTATATATATATATCTATATGGATATGTATATCTATATCTATATCCAGTGTTGCTATATTTGCACTTAATTCTTAGAAGCCAAAAAAAAAGGGTGTCTTTGAATCTTTCCTCTGAAAATGTTTATATTGAGACCTTCCTCCATATATGCAGGAATGGAAACAAAGTAAGTAACCAGTTATCATACGGGGAATTAACAAATAAAGGATCCGAGCAAAGATCAAGTACTTCATATATAATCTTCAAGGATTTACTCAAAAGTTGCACCATCCCAGTAATGATCTCTCTCTCTTTCTCTTTCCTTCCTTTTGTTCATATATAGATTGATCTAATTGAAGGGTTTCGGTCCTACAGGAGAATCGTGAAAAGCTAAACGTGGGACAACATGGTGGTGCAGATTGGAAATGCAATCATCAAAGATTGGTTCACTTAGGGGATCATAGTCAAGCATCTGATTGTTCAATTTTTCGGTCGGTTAACTCAAAACTTTCCCAGAAAATGTCGAGGCATCGCAAAGCTGAGGGCCTCAATGATGTCTCTTTAGAACTCACACTTGCTTGAAACTATGCATATAAAAGAACGTAACATAACCAGTGTGGGATATCAAAAAGCTTCTGTCTTGTTACGCTGTTTTATTGGCTAAATTTCTTAAGTCTACAATTCTACGTACTTATCCTTACCTGCGATAAGATAATTTGACTCCGATATTTATTCACTCGAATACTAACCATTGCACGAGACAAAGGCTTAACAGTATAGCTACCTCCAATTATGACGAAGGTGACCAAAGGCCTAAATGCATAGGGTGATAAGCCAGGCTTGATTCACGTGTGCCAGTTGCACTGTGGCTGTGGCGCGACCACACTGTAGAAACTTTTTTCTGTTTGTGGGTTAGGTTGATGATTGAAATTTCAAGTCTTTCTTGAGTCAATAGAAAGTTTGGTAGACAAAGCACTCGCAAACTAATCACTGTCGGCTTTAACAAAGGAAATTTGTGCAATATTACACTTTAAAAGAATTTAGGTTAGAATTTTGAAGATAATATTATTAAAAAGTGTGGTTAAGAATTTTAAAATAAATAATTAATCATTAATGATGTCATAACCATAAAAATAAGTCATGTTAAAATTAAGGGTGCGTTTGGTTCGCTGTATTGGATTAGAGGTGTATTGGGATTAGAGGTGTATTGGATTAGAGG
>JABFAF010266988.1:0-16725 GCA_013677275.1 Gossypium schwendimanii | reverse complement strand
TTATAAATAATATATATAAATACCAATATACCAATATGCTAATATTAAAACTAACAATAATATCAAAAGTAACACTAATAACTAACATTAAAAATAAAATTTTCTTAAAGAATTTCTTTATACTTCCTAATAAAAACCATTAATAAACATAAAACAATAAAAAATTACAAAATGTACAAAATTTAAAGATATATTAACATTTAAAAAAATAAACAAATTTTCTACAAACAATTAATAAAATATACCAATATATTAATCTTCAATCAAACAATATAACTAATAATAAACTATAATGCATCAATATATCAATATTTTCCCTTTTATATAAAAAATAAACTCAAATTTTAAACAAATTTAAAAATGATAATTATTAATATATCAAGCTTTAAGAAAATAATATACTAAAATATAATAATCTAGTAAGATACTAACATTTAAAATAACAAAAATATCAAATATAACAACAAACATTAAACTAATCTCTAAATTTCACATTTATCAACTAAATAATTAAAAAAAAACTTACTTGTTAGTGATGGATTTGTAGAGAATTTGTGACAAATATGTTATGTTGGAAAGGAAATGAGTGAAAAAAAATATGTTGGGAGAAAATAAGAGAAGAAAAAGATGTTGGAGAAATTGAGAGAAGAAAATTTTTTTGATAGAAAATCAGAGGAGTGGTTGTCCTATATTGTTGAGAACATTGACAGAAAACCAATTGTTGAAGAAACTATTTAAAAAATTCATTTTCTTTGGAAAAGAAGTTGTGTATCATAATTACAAATATACATGCTTTATAGATCACTTGCTAACAACCTATTAACAAACTAACTATTTTAATATCAAGACTAACTATCAACTAACTTCTTAACACTCCCCCTCAAGTTGAGGGCTAATATAAATCTTTAACCCCCCAACTCGGACACCAAATACTCACGCTTCTTGATTCCAAGTGCTTTAGTTATCAAATCCGCAAGTTGTTCAATTGCCCTTATGTGTTGCATTTGAATAAACCCTTTTCGAATCTTGTCTTGGAAAAAATGAAAATCTATTTCTATATGCTTGGTGCATTCATGAAATACAGGATTTGGTGTGATTTGAAGTGCTGCCCAACTATCTACAAATATTAAAGACATATCAAACCTATCAAGTAATATTTCTTTCAACAAACCATCTAACCAAACAATCTCTGCTACTACTATTGCCATACTCATGTATTCAGCTTCTACTCATGAATGGGAAACAATACTTTGCTTCTTTGACTTCCATGAAATGAGGGGGCCTAAAGGCTTAACACAAAAAATAGTAATTGACCTTCTAGACATAGGACATAAAGTTTAATCTGAATCACAAAATGCAACAAGTTGTGTTTTATTAGATGCAATCAGCAAGATACCTTGACTTGAATTCTTTTTTTTTTATATATTGAACCACCTAAAAATCAGCCTCCAAATGGGATTTCCTTGGTTTTTGCATGAATTGACGTAAGTGTTGAATTGCAAATGATATGTTCGGTTGTGTATTGGTCAAATATAACAACCTGCCCAAAAGTCACCGGTATACTGCAACATTAGGAAACAATTCATCACCATCAGCTCCCAGTTGCATAGACTCATCATACTCAATAGAAGTGAGATTTTGATTCTGTTCAAGAGGTTTACTTTCTGGTTTTGCTTCTCTTAACCCAACATCCTCTATAAAATCCAATGCATACTTCCTTTGACTCAACACAATACCTTTGCTTGATATTGCCACATTTATACCAAGAAAATATTTTAGCTCACCCAAATCTTTCATCTTAAAATTCTGATGCAGAACATTTCTAAACTCACTGATTATATCAACATCACTTTCTGTGGTTAGCAAATAGTCAACATAAACAAGTAATATTACTACGTTACCTACTTGCCATTTTGAAAACAAGGAATATTCATATATGCTTTGTGTGTAAAATCCTTGTAACAATACCTTAGTAAGCTTTAGATTCCACTGTTGAGAAGCTTACTTCAAACCCTACTACAACTTGAGCAAACAACACACCTTGTGCTCCCTCTATTTGAAAAAATCTTCTGGAATGTCCATATAAACCTCATTATGCAGATCACCTTGTAAATAGGCATTGTAAACATCCATTTGGAAAAAAGTCTATCCATTCATTGCACCCACACTAATTATGTTTTGAATAATAACATGTTTAACCACAAGAGAAAAAGTTTCTAGAAAGTCAACTCTAGCTTGTTCGTTGTACACTTTTCCCACCACTCAGGATTTTAATTCCCCAAAATTGAACCATCAAAATTATATTTGACTTTATAGACTCATTTACAGCTAATAGCAACCACACCAGATGATAAAGAAACTACCTCCCACGTACCATTTTCCTCCAAAGATTGAATTCCTTATTTCATAGCAGCGATCCACCTTGGATCCGAAATGGATTCATTATATGTTTAAGGTTTAAATACGGTAGAAATACTTACTGCAAACAACTGAGTATGAATAGGTAAATTTAAAGAGGAAAAAACATGAGAAATAGGATATGAACATGTATCAAGGTAAGTAAAAGATTGATTGGAATATGCATAGTTCGTCATCCATGCAGGTTACTTGATAGACCATGTGGTGCATCTTAATGGGTTTGAGGTGGAAGATGTTGGTGTAAATTTAAAAGGAAACACTTTTTCATGAAACACAACAGGTAGCCTTTTTGAACATTAGAATATCCTAGAGGAATAGCTTTTGGAGAAATTTCATCATGATAATGAGGTGTGGTAGCATAACAAAGACACAGAAACACTCTTTGACAAGAAAGATTTGGTGGTTTAATGTATAAAATTTCAAAAGGATTCTTCCAATGCAAGAGAGGAGTGAGTAATCAATTAATAAAAAAATAGTCTGTTAATACACATTCACCCCAAAACTTACTAGGCATATTGGATTAAAATTGATAGACCTAATGACTTCAAGAAAATGTCTATGTTTACGCTTAGCAAACCCATGTTGTTGGGGAGTGTAAGCACAAGAGCTTTAATGCATAATGCCTAACATACTAAAATATTCACTACACTCAATCTTGAAAGAACCATATCTATTATTAATACGAATGTATTTTATACTAGCTGAAAATTGGTTTTTTTATCATAGCAATGAATTATTTAAGATATAAAAGAGCATCACTTTTAAACCTCAACAAATACACTCATGTCATTCTAGGTAATCATCAACAATGGTTAAAAAATACCGATGACCACTATGAGTAGAAACTCGATAGGGCCCATACAAGTCTATATGGATAAGAGAAAATACATCTACACGAGTTGTACTCATAGGAAAAGGTAGCCTAGTTTGTTTAGAAAGGGGACACATTGGATACTATTGTATGTTATCACTATTTGAAATTGTACAGGGAAGGTTAAGAACCTTATTCAATCTTGAAATAGAAGCATGACCAAGTCTAGTATGCCGAAGAAAAGATGGTTCAACATTTGTTGAAAGAGATGTAGTAGGTGTAGTTACAGCCACCTTAGTATGTAACACCCCTAACCGGTCTTCGTCGCTGGATTCAAGTTACGGAGTATTATAGTACAAATTGAAAAATTAACATCACATAGAACAATTAATCAATTTAAAATATTAAAATTAAATTCTAATATTCATTCATAACATAAATACCATTATGGGCCTTAAACCGAGCCTATAGAACCTTTAAAATAGTTTGGGAACAATTAGAGACTAATTTGAAATGAAACAGAAAATTTTAGAAAAATCTAAAAATTTTGGGAACAGGGGTTACATGGTGACAAAGCCCAAGCCCAGTGGCTTAGAAACATGGCCGTGTGGCTAACCATGTACAATTCGAAATATGGGACACACGGCCGTGTCCTAACTCGTATGCCCGCTTGTGTATATGTTCGAAGTAAGGTCACACGGTTATGTCGCTAGGCCGTGTAACTCTCTAAGACTGTGTGGACTGACTTGCACTTAAAATTAAAATGACACACGACCATGTGGGGTGACTGTGTGTGGCACGCAGTCATGTGACAGGTCATGTCCTAGGCCGTGTGCTTCTAGAATTACCTCTAATGCAAGCCAATTCATCAACCCTTTCTTAAACACAAAGACAAACCAATTCTAACAATTTTTTCTATTAAAATTTGCATCAAACACACCATAATACACCAATAGCAATCAACTTAAGTGCCTATCCAATGTTCCCTCATTGGTACCACAAAATAAACATCCAAAAGAACATATTCTCAATACTTTCAAAACATTACCTTAAAGTTATTCCATTTCCTCCTTTTCATCACAACTATTAACCATATCTCAAGTTAATCACAATAGACACTTAACAATAACTAAAAGTAATTCAATCCATAAAAATAACCTAAAGATACAAAATATATATACAACCACAAAGCTTGCTCAAACTGGCTTATAAACAGCATCATCATAAACAAAAAAAACTTAAAGGCTCCTAGTACATGCCATTTATAACCCGACATAAAAAATAACCAAAACTTCTACCAAGATGAAGGATGGGTAGTGTGTATGTGCTCCAATTTGATTCCAACAGAATAAACTTTTCGATGATCTATAGAAAAAGAAAAAAAATATCGTAAGCAACTAGTGCTTAGTAAGTTTGTATAAATCATATACAAGTTAGTAAGCTCAACAATGGAACATATACAAGTTAACACATTTGATATATCATTCTTTCAACGTTTATTCATTTAATAATTCATATTTCCATTTTAAGTGTTCAATTTAAATGCCCCTTTTTACATATCTATTCATGCAAACATTTCATATAATACTTCATATAATTATTTCTATATAACCATTTCAAAGTGTTAACCTTAACACAACATGATTTAACAATTCCTGGTAAGTAACCATTTAAACATACACATACTCAGGGTTCATAATTTGTTTATTTCAAAGAAACAGTTTCGTATCAAATAACCTTTCTTCTTCCGATGGATCTTTGTAAAATTATTCAATACATAAGTCCAGAAATAGATGATGCTCGTATGAGATAAGGCTTATACATTCTCCTGATTTTATTCTAGTATCTTTGAGAACATTATATCGTTACATAATCTCCTCATTTGTATTCTTGAATTTTTAGTAATCAAATAATATGTTAACTGTGTCTAATTGTATTTAGATTAAACGTTCTACTATGTCCTTACTAAGCTATGTTAGCTTACCAGTTTTTGTGTATTGTTTTGTGGATAATCATTGCTGACATTCTGGAAGGATCAACCAACTGACTCACACTATCCATCTAAGTTGGTAGTTTTTGTATCTTTTGGGTAGTGGCATGTATATATAGATAAATATGTGGTTTTGAAATGTTGATAGATGTGGTTCATGAAAGAGATGTGTGTTTTGCTTAGGCTATGTTTTGTATTGATGAAACAAGTATACATATATAATGTATAGATGAGCACCTTGATGTTTAGTCGTTGAATGAAGTGGTTTTAATCATAGTGTAATGCTTATTTGCATAATGTCGTATAAAAGAGGTGTTTTGATCATTTTTGAGACTAAATGTTTAATATATATATATATATATATGTAGTGCCTTTGAATGACATTTGGTTGGATGAAATAGGTTGATTGATTTGGTATGCTTAGATGTGAGTTACACTTGTGAAGGCACGGGCTGTGACACAATCATGTGTCACTTGTTCGATTGTTACACGGCCTGGGTTATGTCACACGGCTTGGCCACGCGACCGTGTGACCCCTGTTTTTACATTTTTGTAATTTTTTCTTCAAAACCTCTGCTTTGTTTCAAATTAGTCCTGAATTGTTTCTAAAATATTTTTAGGGCCTCGAAGGTTCGATTTAAAAGCCAATTATACATTTTTTATAGGTTTTTAGTGAGTTTTCGTTAATTATTATTGAATGACATAAATGATATATAAATTGTTTGGAATTGCTTGGTAATACTCTGTAACCCTAATCTAACAACAGAGACAGGTTAGGGGTGTTACAGTTAGTGGTATCATAGCTATGGTTTAGTCAATTCTAGAACTAACATAGCAGAGTAGATTTTTGTATATACATGCCACATATACCCTGTGATAGTGTGATGCTTTTGATTCTCTCTAATATTGTATTTTCTTATTGATTAAAGATGTCGGCTGAGTCAAATCGGGCTATAGTTAACGAAGCTGAAAGTAATGTTCAAGCTTTGAATCTTGAAGCAAGTAATAGTGCATCGATTCCACAGTTCCTTGGTGATGAGATGAGAAATGTGTTTCTCGGTATGATGAACTAGTAGTTTAATGAATTTAAGCAAACAAATCCTGCAACTCCGCCACTTCCACCCCCTATTGTGCCTCCTCTGACACCCTTGAGTCCACATTATCATGTACCTATGACAGTTACCCGAGGATCTGTAGATAAAATCCAAAAATATGGAGCAGAAGAATTTAGAGGCAAGGTTGATGATGAACATGCAAAAGCCAAGTACTGGTTAATGAATATGAAGAGAGTCTTCATGGAATTGATGTAAACTCCTGAAGATTGTTTGAGATGTGATGTGTCATTGTTAAAAGATGAAGCGTACTTATGGTGGGAGACTTTGAGCACAATGACATTAAATGAACAGATTAATTGGGATTTCTTTCAGATTAAATTCAAGAAGAAGTATGTTAGTCGGTTGTTTATTGACAAGAAAAAGAAAGAATTTCTTGAATTAAAACAGGGGAATTGGTCTGTAACTGAGTATGAATGGGAATTTGTATAGTTAAGCAAATATGCTCGTAATATAGTGTCAAATAAAGAAGAAATGTATATTAGATTTGAACACAGGTTGAATAATGATATTCGTATCTCTGTAGCAACATTAAAGTTACGGAAATTTGTAGAACTTTCGAAACGAGCCCTAAAAATTGAAAAAATTTACAAAAGAAAATGACAATCAGATTCAAAATTTTGAGATTTTAACAGGAAGGGTTGTTTAAGTCTGCTTAAACATCTCCATAGAAGAAATCTTGGTGGCTTTGGGGTTAAAGAGCAAGACATACTGAAAACTATATTCAGAACTAGATATGGTCACTACGAATTTCTGGTGATCCCTTTTGGTTTGACTAATGCTCCTACGAAATTCATGGACTTGATGAATCGGGTATTTCAGCCATATTTAGATCGGTTTGTTATGGTATTCATTGATGATTTCTTGATTTATTCACTGAATGAGTTATATATTGTTGAACGTTTAAGAGTTGTGATGTAACCTTTGCGTGAAAAATAATTTTTTTGTGAAATTCAGTAAATGCGAATTTTGGCTACAGGAAGTTGGGTTTCTGGGACACCTTATATCTGCTGATAGAATTAGGGTTGATCCGAATAAATTATCTGCGATCTTTGATTGGAAAATTCTGAAGGATGTTTATAATGTTCAAAGTTTCTTTGGACTAGTCGAATACTATCGACGATTTGTTAAAATCTTCTCCATTATAGCATCTCCTATGACTAAACTGCTGCAGAAAGATGTTAGTTATGTTTGGAATGAAAAATGCCAGAAAAGTTTTGAGCAGTTGAAGAATATGTTAACCGAAACTCTTGTTTTTATTCAGCCTGAATCCGGGAAAGAATTTATTGTCTATAGCAATGCATCGCTTTGTCGTTTAGGATGTGTTTTGATGCAAAGTGGAAAAGTAATTGCCTAAGCTTCTAGGCAATTGAAGCCTCATGAGCAAAATTACCAAACACACAATTTGGAGTTAGCTACAGTTGTTTTTGCTTTGAAGATTTGGCGACAATATTTGTACGGGGAGAAATGTCATATTTTTATTGATCATAAAAGTTTGAAATGATTAATGACGTAAAAAGAATTGAATTTTCATCAATGTAGGTGGCTCTAATTATTAAAAGATTATGATTTGGTAATTGACTATCATCCTAGAAAAGCTAATATTGTTGCAGATGCTTTAAGTCAGAAGTCATTATTTATTTTGAGGGTTATGAATTAAATTTTACATTGGAACGTGATGGTTCTATTTTGGCTAAGTTGATAGTAAAGTCGACATTTTTATCGAAAATTCAATAACTTCAGAAAGATTATTCAAATTTGTTGTCGAGACTTGAAATAGTGAAAAGTGGTTAAAAGGCTGATTTTAGTATCAGCATTGACAATTGTTTGTATTTCCAGAACTAACTGTGTGTACCGAATGATCTTGGATTAAAACAAGAGTTGATGAATGAAACTCACAATAGCGTTTATTCAATTCATCCTGGGAGTACAAAAATGTATAATGACATGAAACAAAGTTATTGATGGTCTGATATGAAGAAAGAAATAGCAGAATTTGTGTCGTGATGCTTAGTTTGCCAGTAGATAAAGCAAAACATTAGGTACCATCAAGTTTGTTGCAACCAGTAATGATCCCTGAGTGGAAGTGGGAACGAGTCACCATGGATTTTGTTTTGAGGTTACTTTAACTCTAAAAAGAAAAGATTCTATTTGGGTTGTTATTGATAGATTAACAAAATCAGCTCATTTTCTACCCGTTCGGACTGATTATTCAATTGAAAAATTGGTAGAATTTTATGTTTCAGAAATAGTGAAATTGCACGGCGTACCCTTGTCAATCCTATCAAATAGTGATCCAAGGTTTACTTCTAGATTTTGAGGTAAGTTACATGAAACTTTAGGCTCGAAGTTAACTTTTAGCACTGTTTTCCATCCGAAAACAAATGGTCAATCGGAGCGCGTCATTCAAGTTTTAGAAGATATGTATTTTGTCCCTAAATCAAGCCTTCGAGGCCTTAAGATAGCTTAGAAGCAATTCGGGACTAATTTGAAACAAATCAAAAAATTTCAAGAAAATATGAAAGTTTTCAAAAATAGGGGACACACGGTCGTGTGGCCAAGCTGTGTGAATGTCTCAGGCCGTGTAACTTTCGAAATAGGGACACACAACTGTGTCTCAGCCCGTATCCCTACCCGTGTAACTCACTGAGTTGGGCCACACAGCCGTGTCACAGACCGTGTGCCAAACTGTGTAACTCTCTGACTTGTGACACATAGCCGTGTCGCAGGCCATGTAACACACTGACTTAATACACATGGTCGTGTCACAGGCCGTGTGTGGCACACAGCCAAGTGGCACGAGCGTGTCCTAAGCTATGTGCACCTAAATGAACCTTAAATGTCAAGTTTACTATTTCAACATTTCTTGGACATTAAGTAACCTATTTTCCAGCCATTAGACCTATTCAAAATGACATTAAACAAGCTCAAATTATGCTATTTCAACCATCCTAAATGCCTAACCAATGTACCTTCATTGGTATCACAAGTATACATACTTATACAACAGAGGCACCTTAAATCACAACAATCAAATAAACCTCTTAGTCATACATATACTACAAGTTTATATCAAAAACATATTCCATCATTCACATTCCATAGAAAGTCATTATCTAAACTTTTGCCAAGCAAATATCAAAATCATATAATGGTGTTCATGTTACCAATTTGCAATTAGGTTAACTCTTTACATATTTACATACCAAAACGAAAGTAAGGTCAAAACAAGCCTATTACATGCCATATAATCCAAAACAAACGTTCCAAAAACTACGAAAACGGGTGGATAATGTGACTCGAGTGTTGATCCAATCGTCTAACCTTTAAAAGTACCTACAAGAATAGATATTAACACAAATAAGCTTATTGAAGCTTAGTACGTATAGAAATAATAAATCTTACTGAATTAAATATAACAATTCAATAAAAAATGATCCATTAACACATGCTTCCTATTATCCACAACTACATACTGGTGAAATGAATCTCTCAATTCAAAGCTCAACCAAAGTTCTCCTAGAATAATATACATATCCACAATATAATCAATTCTAGATATCAATTGCATGTCATACCATTTAAATTCACTATACAAGTATAATACAATAATTTATCATTTGATGGATGACTTACAGATACGAGCACAATAGTCCAACTGAAAACAAGTCAAATGCTCATGAGAGCTAATCCAACCAATAACACGCCAAATGTTCCAAAGAGCTAAGCCAACCGATAACACGCCAAATGTTCCAAAGAGCTAATCCAATCAATAACATGCCAAACGCTCCGAAGAGCTAGTCCAACCAATAAAATGACAAATGCTTCGAAGAGCTATACATCTGCCCCTATAACACGCCAGAATAAGATAGTATAACACGAGGTTTCGCACCAAATGCTGAACCTCTGTATACTCGAGAATAAGATATGAAGCTCACTACATCAATCTCCACTCCAATCCCCATATAACACGTTGTCATTACATTGTACTCTATCTTGCGTTCATCCAACCCAAATATTGAAATTCAATAATATTTTCTCAAACAACTTTACATCTTTAATAAAAAAAATTAATATCTACTATATCATAATATATCATCATACAATTCATATAGATATTAAATTATATTTTGTACGAACTTACTCAGACTAAGTTGTAATAGTTGTAGAAGTTAAGGGACTATTTCGTAATTTTACTTTTCCACGTAAATCAACAAGGACTTGATCTAAAATGTAAATTCCTAATTATTAGCTTACATTTCATATTCCAATTTACTTTACATTTTATACCCTTTTATTTTGTAAAACTACACAATTCCACCTAACTTTTATAACTTTTGCAATTTAGTCCCTCAAACCGAAAATCATCGAATTAACCATTTTCACAAGTTAAAATTTATAGTCGCATGTTCAGGCTTCTAAGTAGTCCAAAAAAAACCTCTTATTCACCATTTAAACCTTGAAATTTTGACATTTTAATAATTTAATCCTTAATTCAAAATCTAACTAAAATCACTTCACAAAACAACCAAATATCACAATCAAAGCTTCAAACACATAGTTATCATCAAAAACATTCAATATTCATCAATGGAAACTTTTAAAATTTTTAACAGATTCAAAAACAAAGGTATGGGCTAGCTGGACCTAATTGCAACGATCTCAAAAAAATAAAAATTACAACAAACGGGTAGAGAAATCACTCACATGCAAGGAATTGAATTTGGCCAATTCTCTAAGCTAAAAAACCATGGACATTCAATTTTTGCATGAAGAATTTAGGAAGAAGATGATAATTTCATGTTTTATTTTTGTTTAATTAATACTTATTTACATTTTTAACCTTTAAAAATAATAAAAATTACTTTAAATGCCACACTAGACCGTCCACTAAATTAAATAAGGTCTAATTGCATTATTGGCCCTCTCACATTTAATAATTAAGCCATTTGATCATCTATTTGCAATAATCAACAAGTTTTGCACCTTTTTCAATTTAATCCTTTTTCATTAATTAACCACTTAAAAGTTTAAATTTCTTAACCACGACTCTACTGACTCCAAAAATATTCTATAAATAATATTTTCGGGTCAACATGACAAAAATTTGTGGTCCCAAAACCATTATTCCGTTACCATTGAAAAACAAGTTGTTACATAGCTGGGAAAAGTATATTCCATTAGCTGAATTCGTATATAATAACAGTTATCAAGCAAGCGTAAAGATGGCTCCGTATGAGCTTTATACGGATATAAATGTAGAAGTTTGCTGTATTGGTCTGAATTGAATGAGAAGAAGTTAACTGGGGTTGATTTGGTTCGAGAAACCAAAGAAAAAGTTAGAACTATTCGAGATAACTTGAAAGCTGCATCCGACCATCAGAAGTCTTATGTTGATCCAAATAGGAGAAATATCAAGTTCTTTATTGGCGAAAAAGTATTTTTAAAAGTCTTGCCTTGGAAGAAAATATCATGTTTTGGCAGGAAAGGGAAACTCAATCCTAGATTCATTGGACCATATGAAGTTCTTGAAAGAATAGGACTGGTAGCATACCGTTTGGCCTTACCATCAGAACTTGACAGAATTCACAATTTTTTTCATGTTTCCATGCTTCGATGATATTGATCTGATCTGTCGCATATTTTTTTACGAAATAAATTGATGTATAGACAAATCTAACTTACAATGAAGAACTTGTAAGAATCTTAGCTCGGGAAACAAAAGAATTAAGAAATAAGTTTGTATCGTTATCTAAAGTATTACGGCAACGTCATGGGTTTGAAGAGGCGACGTAGGAAATAAAAGAAAATATGAAGTCTCAATATCCAAATCTTTTATCTGGTAAGATTTTTTAGGATGAAAATCCTTTTGGGAGAAGTTGTAATATCTCGTTTTCAGTGGTAACAAAATAATGGTTTCGAGACCACAAAATCTGATATATGAAGTTGAATTTTTATAATTTTATTAATGTTTATAGGGTTGCATTGGATTCTTGTTAAATTTTGGTGATGAAAATTTTAACATTTAGACAGTTAATTAAGTAAAAATGATTAAATTGTGAAAGATGCAAAACTTAGTAATTATTGAATTGTAATGATTTGATAGTTTAATTATCAAATGACAAGAGACTTAAGTAGTAATTAGATCATAGAGAAGTTAGATGGATGGTAAAGGACAATTAAATTTTCATTTCGTGAGTTTATTAATAGGGATAGAATTGTAAATAAGATTTAAAAAGATAAAGAATAATAAAAATAAAGATGATATCATCTTCTCTAGGCTTCTACTGAAATTTGAAAGGGAAAAACACCATTGAAGTGCTTAGGGAGGTTCGGCCATAGTTCCTTTTGCATGTGAGTTCTATTTGAGTTTGTTCTCAGTATTTTTTATGTTTTTGATATCGTTGCAACTAGGTCTAGCTAGCCCAAAATAATCACAAGCAAGACTTCTAATTCATCATTATCATAAAAAATAATCAATATTCACCCATACCATCATTTTTAAAACTGTTAAAAATTTTGAATGTTGCTATGGGTGAATATTGATTATTTTTTATGATAATGATGAATTGGAAGTCTTGCTTGTGATTATTTTTTATCATATTGTATTTAATTACCATATAGATCAAGATTTGATTCAAAAAGACAATTACCGAGGGAAAGGAAAAATTACGGAGTAGTACCTATGTTTAAACCGGAAGTGCTTTAAAGGTAAGTTCATAGTATTTCAATAAGTAAATGAAATTCTACTTGTAATTTTATATTATTGCTCTTTAGTTAATATGTTTATAGATAATTTTTGTATGAATGCACATATGTGCCCCTGTTTATACTTCGGTACTTCTGAAGGCATATATATGCTCTTGATTTTATTCTGGTATCTTTGAGAACATTATATCATTACATCATCTCCTCATTTGTATTCTTGAAATTTTAGTAATAAAATAATATGTGAACCATGTCTAATTGTATTTAGATTAAACGTTATATTATGTCCTTACTAAGCTATGTAAGCTTACGGGTTTTTGTGGATTGTTTTGTAGATAATCGTTGCTAAGTTTCTAGAAGGATCAACAACCAGCTCACACTATTCATCTAAGTTGGTAGTTTTTGTATCTTTTGGGTAGTGCAATTTATATATAAAAAAAATATGTGGTTTTGAAATGTTGATAGATGTAGTTCATGAAAGAGATGTGTGTTTTGCTTAGGGTATGTTTTGTACTGATGAAATAAGTTTACATATATAATGCATAGATAAACACCTTGATGTTTAGTTGTTAAATGAAGTGGTTTTAATTATAGAGCAATGATTATTTGCATAATGTCTTATAAATGAGGTTTTTCAATAATTTTTTAGACTGAATGTTTAATATATATGTGGTGCCTTTGAATGGCATATTCGTTGGATGAAATAGGTTGATTTATTTGGTATGCTTAGATATGTTGGAGTAGTACCTAGGTCTATTGAATGTGTGCATACTTGGAGTGGTGGAATAGGTATGGTTTCGTCTAAAATGGCATGATTTTTGGGTCCAATACGGTGAACACGGTCACATGATAATTGTAAATTCCTAGTGTTTTAAGTTAGAGAGTTACACAACTCGTGACACTACCATGTGACCTTACTCAGTGAGTTACATGGGTGAAGACACGGACTGGGACACGGCCTTGTGTCCCTTGTTCGGTTGTTACATGACCTGGGCTATGTCACACGGCCGTGTACCCCTGTTTTCACATTTTTGCAATTTTTTCTTGAAACCTCTGTTTTGTTTCAAATTAGTCTCGAATTATTTCTAAACTATTTTTAGGGCCTCGAAGGTTCGATTTAAAAGCCAACTGTACATTGTTATAGGTTTTTAATGAGTTTTTGTTAATTACTATTGAATGACCTTTGTTTGGAATTGCTTGGTAATACTTAGTAACCCTAATTCGACAATGGAGACGGGTTATGGTGTTACATTTTCTGCACTTTTTCTAGGGTTTTCATTTTCTCTTCTTTTTTCTTAGTTTTAGAGTTTATTTGTTTGCATTTACTTTTTGTTCTTAATGTTCTTAGATACTTAAGTCAGTTATCAATGTAGCTTAGGTTTATTTACACTTTTAGCCTCTATACCTTGGTTGTAAGACATTTCTAGCTTTAGTTTAACATATTTCAATTTCTTTTACTTTAAATAACTAAAGTTTGTTCCTTTTATGTTTATTGCTTTAGATTTATTTGTTGAATGCATTTAGTTTCATGTTCTTTAAGTTTTCTAGCATAAAAATCCAAATTTTTATATTTTTATTAAGCTTTACTTTAATGGCTTTTTTCCTTTTCATTTCCAATTTCATTTTCTTTAGTTTTAGCATGGGTAGCTAAACCTAAAAAAGGGTTGGTTGATGGAGATGTGGGTAAGTTGATTTTTGGACAAAGACCAAAATCGCAATAAATTAGACTAAATCGAATAGACTTAAAAACATAGGAAGTAATGCCCCTAAGGGAATATCTAAGAAAGAGAGATTGAGAAGTAATCTTGTTGTACACCCATTCATTAATGTCGGATTAACCAGTGAGATCGAGAGATAAATTGGATTAATTTGTCTAAGTCAGTAAAATTGAGATCAAAAGATAAAATGGAGTCACTTAGTAAATTAAACGGTTTAAACCCCTCGTTCGAGGACTGACAAACCACATCAAAATCAACCGACCACCGCTAGTCATTTATTTGGTTAATTTATTAGTTTTGTACTCTTTGCAATTTAGTCCCTAGATTAGCTTATATAATTTTCTTACGAGATTTTTTTGTTATGATTTACCGTATTATAAAATCGTATCAGTAGTCATTTAGACTCTATAGTGTATGCTATTTATCACTCAATCGTCATCTCCTTTGGGTTCGATTCTTGGAATGCTCCAGTGTTCTATTGTAACAATACAAATATTATAACTGACTTGTACGCTTGTAGTAAAGCCGTACTTTAAAATTGTTTTCTAAAATTCTTTATTCTATGTGCATGTTCGAAAGTGGTCAATGAGTCATTTGGTAGTTGAACACAAGGAAAATCCGATGCACATGCAACAAGGAATTCTAAGCACTGGAAATCAGAAAGCATGTGGTTAGTAGCTCCAGTGTAACACCTCTAACCCGTATCTGTCGCCAAAATAGGGTTATGGAGCATTATTAGAGTTTACATTGCAAAACTATCAAAAATTTTAAAACATTTAATTCATGTCATCGATCACAGCAAAACCAATCAATAACATATGCATTGTCCCTTATACGAGCCCTCGAGGCTCTAAAAACACATTAGAAACAAGTCGAGACTAAGTCGAAAACATATTGCATTTTTTAGAAAAAGATGAAAATTTACAAACTACAGGGGTCACACGGCCGTGTGCTAGGCCGTGTAACAGCCTGACTTGAAACACTTTGAAAGCTATAAGGGACACATGGCCATGTCGCCTGGCCGTGTGTCACCACGATTGAGACACACGCCCATGTCTATTCCCATGTGGATGAAAAATAGGCCATTTTCAAGCCATTTTTCTCACCCACCTAGCATGTACCTACTAGCACTTTTGCACATATCACAAGCCTTCAAATTAGCCAAAATGTTCCACTAAATTTTGATTAGGCTTGCATCAATAACAAACCGTTTACTTTACCTAAAAAAACATACCAAATATACCATTCAACAATTTGCACCAAAGATCACATATGTCATTTATAGCAAATGTACCAAATTACCACATTCATATCAACCACAAGACATTAATAATATGCATACTTAATCAATCATTCTAACTTAAACATTTTTTAGCATAATAAGCTATGATATCAACCAATTTAAGGCCATTTATATACATGCCAAAAACCAAACCTTTGTCAACATTCAAAATACCATAATCACAACCAATATACCATAACACAAGCCAAACCATACGACTATTTCAACAACCAAAAGACATAGGCCAAACATCAGCCAAAAATCCTTATACATGCCATTATAAACAAAATCAAAACATTCAAAAATACTGTTTGAGCCGATGGATAGTGTGATGGATCTCCGACTAGCTTCCAACCCGATCGAGCTTTCGATAATCTAAAAAGTAAAAAAAAAAACCACATAAGTAATGAATGCTTAGTAAGCTCATATAAACTTTGGTCATATCAATCCATGTCAAATATGAAATTTATACATATCAAGAATAATCCTATATTGATACCGCAAGATTTATGAAGTCATATTCAACAACTTACAAAGTGAATAAATCCACAGCATCACTTATACATATCATCCCTAGCATAGTAGGATTTTAAATATCTTTAAACCCTTTCAAATTATCTTATTTTCATTTGCATTTCATTACTTTCCATTGCATTTACTATCTTTAGCTTAAATAGCAACATCAA
>JABFAF010266939.1:0-11588 GCA_013677275.1 Gossypium schwendimanii | reverse complement strand
ATATAAAAATGGGTATAATTCAGGGGCCAAATAGGGAATAAAGCCTTATTATTATTATTATTATTATTTAGTTATGGTTGAAGTAAAATGACTTGTTTTTTGTTTAACTAAAATGAAAATGAAAGCAAGTCACTAAATATAGAAGGAAAAATGATTAAAGAAACGTGCTTGCTTAAAAAAATGATGAGATGTTGCGAGATTGCCAGCTGAAAAATAAGGTTTGAAATTTAAATAGAAATCTCATATTATATTATCCTCCAAAATGTTTTATGCCATCAGCATTCGAAGGTAATGCCAAAATGGCCATTACCAGCATTGGCGTATAAACAAAGCCGGCTCTAATGTTTAAAGCACTGTTGAAGCGTCACTTTAATGCTACCTGATGCACTACAAATCCCAAATGGCAGAACCATGGTTAAAACCGCGTTTTCTCTATAATCTTTTCTTTTTCTTTTTTAAAAAATCTCAGGAATTGATGGTTCCTTGTTTGCTCGCTCATGTCTTCTTACACATAAACCTCAAGTTTGAATGAATCCATCCATAACCACCCCCACTAGGTAATACCCCATTTTCCCTCCTATCATATTTTGTGCCATTTATTGCTTTTATATTCTTTCTAATGTGTTTTCATTACGCATTTCTTGCTTTTGTGGGATTTTTTTTCTTGATTGAAAGATACATCTTTTTTTTGTATGTTCTACTAATATGCTTTTGCTTAGCTGCTTGAGACAAATTGATTGTCTCTACTTTCATTCTTTACACCAAGTTAAAATTAGGATAAATATTCAGTTTACTTGAGTTTGGTATTGCTTTGCTTCATTTGTTTTGATATTCCTAGTATGCAATCGGCTATGTGCTTCATTACATTAATCAAACAATAATTTTTACTTAATTCTTGGTAAAAAAAATGCGCCTCTTGTTGGGGTTAATCATACGGACTTGGCTTCCAGGCACTAGCCATAGTCTTCCTTGCAATGTTTCATTAGCTGAATCTTGTCCTGCTTCACTATATTATGTTCCGAGAACCATGAAAACCCTCGACAAAACACTTGGTTCCGTGTAAACCCAAACACTGTTAATTGGATCGTTGATGGTTTCTTGGTCGCTATAACTTGCAGTTGCGTGGATCCCCATGATGAGTTTAATTGCTATTTGGACTACAGGGTCCCAACTTGAAGATACATGGGATAGCATTTCATTAGAGTTCGGGTCATTCGTTGTGAAAAACCCTAGAATGGCACTAATAACACCACGAACCTTGACTTTGGATGTCATATATGGTTGTTTTGGGAATGCATCTACTTTCATATGCAAGGTCACAAAGGGAGATACACTTTATACGATATGTTTGTGATTTGGTGCAGATTAAAACAAGATTGCTGAGTTGAATAGGATCAAGAATCCAAAGCTTATTCATGAAGGATATGTGTCTTTATTCCTAAACCAGGTAAGGATATGACTTTCGGCCGTTGCATTTCCCTTTGATGTTTATAATAGCTAGGCATCTAACATCTTTCTTTTATTTTGCATTTCCATTTGTTCATGTTGAGAATGTGCCTTAGACTTACTAAATAATAGGTCTATAGATAAAGTCTTTAGGGATTTTTTAGTTTGTGGTATGATTTTACGAGTTGGTTAGGATGTGGCTAGATATCTGCAAAATATATTGTATTTTATGTTATGCTTTCAACTTTATAATCTGAACAATGCAGTAGATTATGTGTGTGCTTCCAACATATTTGCTTTCACATTTTCTATCTTTCATATTCTTTACTAAAAAAACAATAATTTGGTATCAGAGCTCTTTTCTTAATGGATCTCTGAGTTCAAAAAAACACAAACACCTAAATCAAAAAATAAAAAACCAACCTAGGCACATAAGCTTTAGAAATGGAAGCTGACACAACGCTTTCTCATATTGCTCCATCAATTTTTTATTGTGACAACTATCAAGCTTGGGCTATTAGAATGACAGTCTATCTTGATGTGTTGGATCTTTGCGAAGCAGTAGAAGAAGACTATGATGTTCTGCCATTCCCATCAAATCCAACAATGAATTAACTAAAGAATCATAAAGAGAAAGAGAGAAGGAAGTCTAAAGCTAAAGCATGTCCTTTTTTTNTTTGCTGCTTCAAGCAAAATATTTACATGAATCATGAATTTAGGGCTAGTAAAAGAAATTTGGGACTACCTCAAAAAAGAATACCAAGGCAATAAAAGACCAAAAAAATATGTAGGTGTTCAATTTGATCAGAGAGTTTCAAATATTGAAAATGAAGAGACAGAAACTATTAAAGACTATTCTGACAAGTTGGAGGGCATAGTAAACAAGGTAAGATTGTTGGGTAAGGATTTTTCTAATGATCGAATAGTGCAAAAAATTCTTGTCACTTTTCCTGAAAAATATGAGTCTAAAATTTCTTCATTAGAAGAATCTAATTATATCCTTAGTAGAATTAGTGAATGCATTGTAGGCTTCTGAACAAAGGAGAAAGATAAGATAAGAAGAATTAATAGAGGGTGTTTTTCGGGAAAATTTTGAAAATTCTAGAGGCAAAGAAAAGAAAATTAAAGATAAGAAGAAGAGTAGAAAAACCAACAATAATAACAACAATGAGACATATCCACCATGCCCACACTGTTAGAAGACAAATCACTTGCCAAAAAAGTGTTGGTGGAGGCTTGATATCAAATGTAGGAAATGTGGCAGTATTGGGCACATAGAGCAGGTTTGCAAGTCCCAACAACATGAAGAGGCAAAAGAATCTATTGAGCAACAACAAGATGAGCAACTTCTTGTGGCGACATATTTCTCTACAAGTAATAGCTCTAGTGATTCATGGTTGATCGATAGCAACTGTACAAATCACATTACCAATGACCAAACACTTTTTAAAGAAATCGAAAAAACCATCATTTCCAAAATAAAAACTGTAAATAATGAGTTTATTCCAGTTAAAGGAAAAGGAACAACGGCTATTGAAAGTTTAACAGGTTTGAAACACATAACTAGTGTTCTATATTAGCCTAACATTGACCAAAATCTTCTCAATGTTGGGCAGTTGATTGAAAAAAGTTTCAAGGTCATATTTGAAGGAAAATGGTGCTTGATCAAAGACTCAAAAGGCAGAGATGTATTCAAAGTGAAAATGAAAGCAAAAATTTTTGCTTTAAATCTAATAGAGGAGGAGCAAATGAAATTTTTAGGTGTTGAAAAAATATAGAAATATGGTACAAAAGGCTCGGGCACTTCCATCATGGTGGAGTTCTTTATATGCAAAAACACAACTTGGTTTAAGGTGTGTTTTATTAGTGGAAGAAAAGCTAACTGATTGTGTGGCTTGTTAATATGGCAAGCAAGTTAGAAAACCTTTTTCTTAAACAGCCTAGAGAGGTACATATAAGTTGCAACTTGTACAAACAGATGTTGGAGGACCTCAATCAACATCACCTTTAAATGGTAGTAAATACAATATTAAATTTATTGATGATCATATCAGATTTTGTAGGATTTATTTTCTTAAATTCAACTATGAGGTTGGTAATTTATTTTGTAAGTACAAGATATGGGTGGAGAATCAAAGTGGTTGCAGGTTGTGCACAATAAAGTTCTATGAAGAAGAAGGAATAGAGAACCAACTCACAACACCTTATACTCCATAATAGAATGATATATGTGAGAGAAAAAACTAAGTATTATGGAGATGAAAAAGTGTATGCTACAAGAAAAGGAGTTGCTAAAAATGCTCTATGTAGAAGCTGCAAGCATTGCCATTTCGTTGTTAAACAGGCTACCAACTTGTGATGTGTAAGAGAAAACTCCATTTGAAGCTTGGTTCTGTTATAAACTAGGTTTATAGAATATGAAAACCTTTGTTTTCCTTTTCTTTCTTATGTGCCACAAGTTAAAAGAGGCAAACTTGATAAGAACGCAAAATCAAGAGTATTCATTGGATATAACAGATCTCTAAGGCTTCCAGAATTTTCCAACCACAAATTAAAAAATTTATTGTAATCAGGGATGTCAAGTTCATGGAGTATCGAAAATGGAATTGGGAGGAGCCAACAACGAAGTAATTTCCAAAGACTCCACAATGCCTTGATGACAACATAAATGATGTTTTAGTTTGTGGCACAAGATCTTTATCTAAAATTTATGAAAGGTGCAATGTTGTTGTATTTGAGCTTGCCGAGTTTAAAGAAGCTGAGAAGGATAACATGTGGATTAAAGCAATGAGAGAAGAGCTAAACACTTGGGAGTTGGTGGACAGGCCTCAACATAGAAAGGTCATTTATAGAACCAAACTTAACGCAAATGGTTATGTAAAAAAAAACGAACCTAGACTAGTTGTGAAGGGGTACAATCAAGTGTTTGGAGTGGATTTTTCAGAAACTTTTGCTCTTGTAGCATGCTTGGATACATTTAGGATGTTACTTACTTTGGCTACACAAATGGGGTGGAAGGTTTATAAGTTGGATGTAAAATTTGCATTTTTAAATGGTTATCTTCAAGAAGAAATCAATGTAGAGCAGCTTAGGGAATTCCAAGTCAAGGGACAGGTGGAGAAAGTCTACATGTTAAACAAGGCCTTATACAATCTTAAACAGGTTCCTAGGGCCAGGTGCAACAGGGTTGATGAATATCTTCAAAACCTTGGATTTGTTAAATTTCCAAGTGAAGCTACACTATATGTGAAAAACAACATTTGCTAATTTAATTATAGGTTCTTTTTATGTTGATGAACTTTTAATAGGAAGCAACAAGAATTTCATGGAAGAGTTTAAAGTTAAAATGCTTGAAGCATTCGAGATGACAGACCTTGGTTTGATGATGTCCTACTTTTTAGGCATGGAGTTGAAGTAAGATCATGATCGAGTCTTCATTTGCCAGAAGAAGTATGCAAAAGAAATCCTCAAGAAATTTCACATGAAAGATTGTGTCTTCATTTGCCAGTACACTAATGAATAAAAAGGAGAATGTCACTCCCTAATTTTTTAATGTTATATTATGTGTGTTTGTTAGTAAGAATGAGTTCTGGTCTAGTGGTGTAGCTTCCCTTGAGACCTAAGTTCGAATCCCCTCATCGGTATAATTTTTATTTATTGTATTTTTCCCAAAACCCTAGTTGTGTCGTCCCTACGTAAAAACCCTAGATATATATTGTATTTTTCTTTCCAGTTTAGCATTATTTGCTCATTTGTTCACTTTCTTTGTCGTCCCCCTATTTCTTTTGTCTCATTTTCCCAAATTTTCTTTTCCTTTTTTCTTCTGTTATGCTGCCCGTAAGTCCTAATTTCCTTCCATAATTTTCTTTTGTTTCCATTGTTGTCGTCGTCCAAGTGAATAGCCACTATTGCTATCATTTTTATCGCCATTTTCGTCCACCCTGGCTGCTATTTTTCCTATAATTGTCGCCCTTGAAGCCTCTAAATCATACATCTTTTCTTCTTCATTTGCTGTTGGTTCTGCACTTTTTTTCACAGATCTAGTCGAGTAATATAAGTGCAGTTTTTTTTAAATCAGATCTATGTCCTTTTTCTCGTCTTTTATTTTCTGTAATGGTTGATTAATACTTGTGTCATGGACGAATCTTTCATGTTCTTTTATTTTTTATTTTTTTATTGAAGGTCCAGATCCAAATCGTTCGGATCGACAATAGTATCGAAAGTTGTTCACAATCCCGTCTTAAGCTAAAATATAGTAAGTATTGATCTCTAACTCTAGATCTGAAAAGTTGATCTCTTTCTTTGTTTTGGCCAAACCCTATATGGTGGTTAAGGGCTGGTTTTTAACGATTGTTCTCTGTGTTGGGTACAGATCTAAATTAGATCTAATCAGATCTGAGTCTTAGAAGCTACAAAATTAAGTCTAGTACTGCGAATATGTGAAAATCATGTAATGGTTGATTAATGCTTGTGTTATGGACGAATCTCTCATGTTCTTTTATTTTTTATTTTTTTTATTGAAGGTCCAGATCCAAATCGTTCGGATCGACAATAGTATCGAAAGTTGTTCACAATCTCGTCTTAAGTTAAAATATAGTAAGTATTGATCTCTAACTTTAGATCTGAAAAGTTGATCTCTTTCTTTGTTTTGGCCAAACGCTATATGGCGGTTAAGGGCTGGTTTTTAACGATTGTTCTCTGTGTTGGGTACAGATCTAAATTAGATCTAATCAGATTTGAGTCTTAGGAGCTGCAAAATTAAGTCTAGTACTGCGAATTTGTGAAAATCATGTGTGGGTCCTTAACTCATTGTGTGATAATTGCTAAAAGCATCTATACGTTATAATTTTGGTGGTTGGCCGAATAGACATGTGTTACTGTGTATGGTCGAATGATATAGTGTCATTCAAGAAAATGGTCAAAAATGGCAAGCTGGTAAAAGGTGGTGGCTGGTTGCAATTGGAGACTAATTGGTAATGGCTAAAAGTTCTAAGACCTTAACATGTAATTAATAAATTTTGTGAGTACTGTAAAGGTTCACGAAATGTAAGATTAATGAAATTAGGTGCGTAAGATTAATGAAATTAGGTGCTTTTTACTGTTTGTACTTGACCCGTAGCATGCTAATTGATCTTGTAAAATTGATTGTATGTTTAATATGCTATTGACCGCTATATTGTAGTCTACTTGCATGATAAGTTTGCCACTGATAATATTTTATTGAATGCATGCAAAGCATACCACTGATATCGTTCTACTGAATGCTTGTTAAGCATGCCACCAGAGTGAAACCAATACTATTAAAGTATGACCTATTACATTGTTTGCATGTCATACTAGATTGCATGGGTATGAGATTGATGGGGGAAGGAGGAGTTCCATGGAGTACCATTGGTTTATCTACATTATTGATTTGGTAGTATATCTGCACCCCTGGAGTATTGTTGGAGTACTGACGACTTGATCGCAACTTATTGGCAGCTTGTTTGCAAAACTACTGATAGTTTAGCTGCATATTGTTGTTGGTGGTTCATCCACATCGAGCTACGACTCCTACTTTTTTGGTGTATTGGATGACGAATACTAGGAAACTCGTGGTGTATAGCAGATGGATGGGTAGGATCTTTGCACCGTTTAATATAAGCATGCCCATGCATATAAATTTTGTTTTATTCATATGATGCCATGTTTCACTGTAATTTAACTATTTAAACGTATTTATACTACTTACTCTATTAAGACTCACACCGAACTTTTTAAAGTTCATCCCCATAATTTTATCCTTACAGATAACCCTTAAGGTTAGGTTCGGACTCGGCTTATAGAGGTCTCGTCTCAGATTTTTTTTATATTGTAATTTTTATACATATTGTGACATAGGTTTGATATTCCAAGTTATTTTGGTATTTTGCATGCATTATCCTTAAAACTGGTTAAGTTAAATAATTGGACGAACTTAAAAATTGGTATTTATAAGCATGTAATTTAAAAAATAATAATAAACTAAGGTCATCGTATTTTCCACTACAAATCTATACTTGAGTTTCTGGAAATTAAATTAAAAGTAAAAAATGTTTTCAAAAGTAATAAGAACTTTTATAACTGGATCATAATTAGGCTTGGCATAAGTTAATGTTTTTTTTTAAAACTAAGAGAAGCCCACTATAGTTTTTCCGGGAAATAAACAAATGTTTTAAAAAAGAAGTTTTTGAGAATCTAATCGTGTTTCTTTTACTTGGCCATTTTGGAGGCCAAATGTAACTCCCTAACCAGACCCAATACCACCAAATGTAACCTCCCAAACTCAGCCCATATGTTATGGCTTAATTTTGAAAATTACATTAGCCACCGAAATGGCCAAGTAAATTCATTCAGTTGAAAAACCATTATTTTGGGTCAATTAAACTTAGCATGGTTGCCTTAGGTTTATTAAAAACATCAAATTATTAGGTCATCTATAATTTATGTTCGGTTTATTATAAAGTCGTGACTTTTGAAAAGAAAAACTGAATTGAATCCATCATCAAGCCTTTAAAAACTTCATTTTACCGCTACGAAGCGAAAAAGGTGTTGCTTTTGTTTTTTTTTTTGTTTAAAATTCCATGATTTAAATCATATTAGGCCAACTATTAAATTTGGTCAGTTTTCATCCAAAAATTTCATGCATGCAAAATCTCAAATAAAAACAACCCATACCACAATCCATACTTACTAAAATTTACAGTCCTAAAAATAAAACCAAAATAAATAAAGTAAAATTTTAAAATACTTTATTAACTGAAAATCCAAGGCGAGACCTCCGTAAGCCATGTTCGATCCTAATCTTGAGGGTTATTTGTAATGAGTAAACCAGGGGGTGAGCTTAAAAAACTGAGTGTGAGTCTAAGCAAAAATACGCATTGCATAGGCATACAGTCAGTCAATAAAGCATACAATTATCATAACAGATCATACAATTAGTCAAGGCATTGCAAAATTTGTATATGGAATGCTCATATGAAGTAGTGCAATAGTCCTACCCTTCCATCTACTATACACCATGAGTTTCCCTAAATCCGTCATCCGAACACTGAAATAGTAAAATTTGTAGCTTAATGTGGATAAACCACCAGTAGCAATATGTAGTAAAACTGTCAATAATTTGCAAACATGCCACCATTAAGTTGCAATAAGTATTGGTACTCCAACAATACTCTAGGACACAGATATATTGCTAAACAATAATATTACGGATAAACCGCCAGTACTCCACGAAACTTCTCCGTCACCCATCAATTACAAAACTCATGCAGTGCAATATGACATATCAATACTATAGCATATCATGCTAATCAGTAACGATATCAATAACAGTGGCATGCTTAACATTCTTTCAATTTACCAATTTCAGTGGCATGCTTTGTATCCATCCAATATACAAAGTAAGATTCAGTGGCATGTTTATTCATGGAATCAATAAATACTAATAGATCATACAATACAGAAAACATACAATCAGTAATTTCTTTCTGCACTTACGCATTTACTTAATCACAATAAAGGCCCTTAAACATTTAGCCATTATCCTTTTAGTAATTACCTTAATCGGCAATCCCTAAACCAACTCAACGCCATTCAGCCAAGCACAAATCAACATGTAAAGTTGACAACATGCATATTACACAATTTTCAATAATCATTAAACACTCAAAGATAAAACCCACGCCTAATTAACGTGAAAATCAAACACTATTGCTCTACTGCGGCTCCTATGCTTTAGATCTGACTAGATCCAATTTAGATCTGTACCCAACAGAGAACAAACATTAAAAAAAACCCTTAATCACCCATATAGGGTTCGACCAAAGTCGAGAGAAAATTAGCTTTTTAGATATGAAGTTGGGAATTATCACGTACTCTATTTTGGCTTACAATGGAATTGTGAATAGATTTTCAATGTTATTGCTGATCTATATGGTTTGGATTTCAATCTTGATCAATCAAAACATAAAAATAAAGGGACATGTGAGATTCACCCATTATATTAATTAATAGGGAGGAAAACGACGTAGATCTGATAAAAATAAAATAAAAATAATGCACTTACGCTTTTCAATTAGATTTGTGTTATTAGAAAAAACAAGTAGAAGAAAAGGAACAAAGGGGGCAGTGGCAACTAATGGAAAAAAAAAAGGGGAAGAAAAACAAGCAATTGTTGGCAACAGTGGTGGGCAATATACTGGGCAGCGACATAAGAGGGAAGAAAAAGAGAGAAAGAAAAAAAACAAAGAAGAGTAGAGGGCAATAGAGGGGGCGACAACGGAGGAAATAGAATGAGAAAAAATTTGACAGAGAGCAAAAAAATAATATTTATACCTAGGGTTACTAGGTAAGGGTGGCAAGTAGGGTTTTTAGGCAAAAATACAGTAAATAAAAATCATACAGGAAAGGGGAATCAAACTCAAGTCTCAAAGAAAACTCCACTAACTCTTAACCATTAGACCAGTAACTCAATCTTACTATAACCTTACCATGTTATCAATAAGAATTCAAGATGTGACAATTTTAGTGGCGAATGCAGCCTTCAGAATTTGGGAGGTTACATTTGGTAGTATCAGAGTCAAGTTCATAAACTCGACTTGAGGTTTTAAGTGAGTTTACATGCATGATTTTGAAAATGTATATTCTGGGAAAAACCATGCCACAATAGTTTGAAAAAAAATGTTGTTTTCGAAAATGAAATTTCAAGACTCCAATGTCGGTCACCATAGTACTCTTGAAATTTTAGACAAACACTAAGAATTGTAATGCTTAAAACTGTATACAAGCATAAAACTTTAGACTTGGAAAAATAATATGAATACCCAAGGTATGGGAACTCGTGGTATGCGAACTTGAGGAGTGCAACATCGACCAGCTCAAGCTGAGTCATCTACTTCTCAAGGGCATTTGCCTGACCTTGAGACGAGTGACAAAGTAGATGTGCCTACCACTAAAGGCGAAAATCAAGAGACTAAGGATGATGTAGTGTCCCAAGAAATGTTGGGAGTTTTAGAAAGAGTTTTTGAGACTATGGTTGAGAAGACCAAGATAATGGAAGGGAGTAAGCTCTTGGAGCGTGAGAAAAAGAAAATTAGTAAAGTAAAAAATAGGTGGGGTTCTAGTTCTACTGGCTCAAATCTATGATCTTTAAAGCTGGTCAGAAAAGGAAAATCTCAACAGAATGTTGCAATAGCGGGTATTAGAAGATCTATTGGATCAACAAGACTTATAGTTTGTAGGTATTGTAATAAGCACCATCCGAGCAAGTGTTGGAAATAGTCAAGTGCATGTTTGAGATGTGGCTCCACTGAGCACCGTGTTAAGGATTGTCTACGTTGTCCTCCTTGTAACACCCTACACCCTATACCCAGTCTAGTCTCCTGACCTGAGCTATAAGGTATTACACTTGTTAAACATCATCAAGATCTCAAAATAACCTAATCCACTTGCTAAATAACAACCAACATATACATAACTTTTCATGCCATAAGATTCCACAACCATTCATTTTATTAACTATTTTACCTAGAGAACTATGGTAAATTAACTTTGGATACACGGGAAATAATGCTCATGCAAGTTGCCAATCGGTACATTCACCATTACTCGATGCTACTCACACAAGTTGTTGAGAATCTGCAACAAATGATAGATTCTTGCCATCAGTATGGTACCCACCATCGGTACATAGTACCTAACAATATAACAACAACACAGAGTTCTTGATAATTGTAACATTGGTACAAAGTACCTGATAACTATAATCACTGGCACATAGTGCCTAAAATACCCTAATAAAATGTCATTTGTATCCTAATCGCTAACTAAGCTCACACGGGCCTTAATTCATATCTCATACTCTTTTCATATGTTCAACTTGATCATAAACATTTCACAGGATTATACAATCCAAATCATACATTTACATTTGACATACTTTACAAATCAATTCTTCATTTCCATATCCATTACTTACCTCAACACACCATGTCAAATATATATATAAACACTTATGTAATTTGAATTCAAACAATCAATAACTGAAATAAACCTAATACAAACTTATCTAAACAAACAGGAACATACACCAAATCGATGATTACTCAATGACTTTCCCTTTT
>JABFAF010266931.1:0-16915 GCA_013677275.1 Gossypium schwendimanii | reverse complement strand
AAACAATCACAGGCAAAGTAGAAGCGTTACCTAAATAAACATATTTTAAATGTGAGGGAAGTACCTTGAATTCTAATTTAGTTGGCTCCTCGATTGAAGCTTTTGATTGGGCATAATCCATTTTCTCTAACTCCAGAGATTCAAAGTGAGGTTGCGAATTAAATCCCCTTTGATTAGCTTCTAGCAAAGCTACGTATTCATCCTCCTCTTTATCACTTGGAGGGTTCAATGTCAAAATTTGCTCCAATGGGTCCTCAACATGGTTGAGTTCCTTTTCCATGGTTAATTCCTCTAAATCAGACACTGTAGAACAATTATCAGTTATGTTAGGAAATCGCATAGACTTAAAAACATTAAATGTTACCTGGTCGTCCTAAACACGTATAGATAAACTCATTATTTTTATTATTTGATTTTTGGATTGTAAGTTTTTTTAAAACTATGGTTTGGGACTGTTTGTGTTTTGGGGATTACCATGTCTGTATGACACTCATACTTGGATTAGTTTTAGGGATCTTGCATATTGAAATTGGAGTATGCATGATACATGGCTAAGTTAATAATTTGACTAGTAATGATATTTTTTCACTTCTAAGAGGGTAGTAAAAATGATTTTTCTAAAGCAATGCTTACAATTAGGTTTTATAAAAATTCATCTAATTCACTAATTTGGCTAAATCATAGTTGGACTAAGTAAAGCGACGTTTTGCAAAATTAACAATAGAAACCACAATTTTATAAAAGAGAGTACTTAAAGGTTTTAAACTGTTGTTAGAGTAGGTTCGACACTAAGGTGTCCAATGTGGCCTTCACGATTCGGTCGTAACGTCTAGGTCGGGTTTGGAAGGCTACATTTAGTGATATCAGAATCTAGGTTCAAAACCTCGGACCAAATTTTCAAACCTTTTCAAAAATGGGTTTGCATGCATGCATAAATTCATAGAAATAGTAAAAGAATTTTGAAAGTTCTTTTCACAGGGAATGACGGAGTCTAAAGGACTGATGTCAAATTCATAGAAATAGTAACGGAACTTTATAAAATGTGAGTGCGTAAAAGACTAAAAAAAGTACTAAAAGCTCTTACTTGGAAATTGTATATTCATAAAACACATAAATGAGCGCACATGGAATGGTAACTCGTGGTAGGAGGGGCCATAGGGGGCGACCTCTGAGGGCTCCAATTGAGTCAGCTGCATCATCAGGGCCAGAATAGAATAATGAAAAGAATAAGCTTAACAATGAACCCACTACTGAGGGTGAGAATATGGAAAATGGGAATATTAATGATGACCGTGTTGATAATGATCTAGTAACTCAAGCTTTATTGAGGCCTTTGAATAGGTTTGCTGGGGATCCAATTGGAGGAGTTAGTCGTTGGACTATTACTGAAAGGCTCCGCTCTAGTGGCGTAGAATTGTTTAGGGGTATTGTTGGAACTAATCCTACAATGGCTGAGTATTGGATGGAAACCATGGAACAAATTTTTGAGTATTTGGACTACACTCCTAAGTAGAAGCTTAAGGGAGTCGTGTCATTATTATGGGATGGGGATTATCGATGGGGGTAATCAATGATCGGAGGTATGCTCCAAGAGTGAAGTAATTAGACTTATTTTCAAGATGCCTTTCAGAGTAAGTTTGTGGGCCCTCATTATGTGGAGGCCTATCATTTGGAATTTATTGAGCTTAAATAAGGAGAAGCAGTTTCTGAGTATGAGGTGAAATTTATAAGGTTGAGTTGCTATGCGCCTAGTATGGTGGCGTTTGAGCAGGAAAAGAGTTTTCGCTTTCAAGAGGGTTTAAGTTATGACCTCAAGGTACAAGTAGCTCCGCACCAAGAGCGTTTGTTTAAGGCTTTGGTTGAGAAGACCAAGATTATTGAGGAGATTAAGCGCATGGAGAGCGAGAAGAAAGGGAAATAGAGAGATCAGCCCAAAAGAGAAACGGGCTTTACTCGCCCAAATCCACGACCTGTTAAGCGGGCCAGTGAGGATAGACCACCACAAAATAGAGAAGTAGTGGACCTTAGAGAATGGCAGATTTGAGTTTGCTTGTATTATCAGAGGTGCCATCCGGGTGAGTGTTGGAGGAGGATGGGTGCTTGTTTGGTATGTGGTTCGATGGAGCATAAAATTAAGGATTATCCTCATCATTAGGACCAAGTGCAAGCTCTAGCTCAAAATCAAAGCCTAGTTGGTGTTAAAGTAAAAGAGGTAATCGGGGTGCTTAGAGGGGATGTAATCAAAATCAAAATGGGAATAGTAATCAGGGTCAGAGAGACCAGCTCAAGGTGAGAATTGAGATGAGGCAAGACAACCTGCCTTGGTTTATACAGCTGGGCATCGAGAGGATAGAGATGCGGCTGATGTCAAAGTAGGTACCTTCACTATTTATTCGATACCCTATTTTGCTTTGATTGATATAGGATCTACCAATTCATATGTTGCTTGCAATGTGGCTGTAAAATTGGGAATTAGGGTAGATGAAACAAAAAAAATTGTAGCTGTAGTTAGTCCCCTAGGATCCTCGACACTTGTGAATAAATTTTATAAAAAATGTCCTTTAGAGGTTTAGAAAGTGGTATTTCTTGCCGATTTGGTAAAGCTTCCTTTCAATGAATTCAATTTGATTTTGGGGTTGGACTGGTTGGTTGAGCATCAAGTTCGATTAGATTATGCATTGAAGAGGGTGACTTTGGTTACTGAGTCTGGGAAAGAAGTTATTATGGTAAGGAACGTCAAAATTATCTGTCCAATGTAATCTTTGTTTTAGTAGTAAAAAAGATGGTACGAAAAGGGTTCAAAATGTTTTTGGCTTATGTCTGAGATGCAAGCACTGTTGATCCTTTAGATGAATGTATTCTTACAATGAGGGAATTTCCTAAGGAACTGACAGGGTTACCTCTAGAGAGGGAAGTGGAATTTAGAATTGAGTTGTTACCAGGAACGGCACCAGTGTCTATCGCTCCTTACCGTATGGCACCGAAAGAGCTTAAGGAGTTGAAGGTGCAATTGCAAGATTTATTCGATAGGGGTTTTATTAGACCTAGTGTTTCACCATAAGGTGCACCGATTTTATTTGTGAAAAAGAAAGATGGAACCTTACGGTTATGCATTGGTTATCAATAACTAAATAAATTAGCTATCAAGAATAAGTACCCTTTACCAATGATTGATGACCTATTCGATTAGTGAAAGAATCTGATATCCCCAAAATCGCTTTTAGGACTCACTATGGACATTACATGTTATTTTTCATGCCTTTTCGGTTGACTAATATGCCAACGACTTTCATGGACGTTATGAATCGTGTCTTTCAACCTTTCCTTTATCAGTTCATCATGGTTTTCATTGATGACATCCTTGTGTACTCTAAGACTCAGACTGAGCATGATGAGAATTTGAGAGTGGTTTTACAGATACTTCGTGAAAAGTAACTTTTTTCTAAACTCAATAAGTATAATTTTGGTTAAAGGAAGTGATGTTTTTGGGTCACGTGGTATCGGTTGATGGTATTCACTTAGATCTTAAAAAAGTTGAAGCTATCCTAGTTCGGAGGCAATCGAAGAATGTTTTTTAGAAATTTAAAGTTTTCTGGGTCTTGTTGGGTATTATCAAAGATTTGTTGAGGAATTTTCCTTTATAGTAGCCCCATTGACTAGGCTGTTGAGGACAAATGCTCCTTTTAAGTGGGGAAATGAACACCAAGCCTGTTTCAAAAGGCTGAAATCCATGTTGACAAAAGCTCCCGTTTTAATTAAACCAGAATTCGGTAATGAATATGTTGTGTATAGCGATGCTTTGCATGTTGGACTTGGTTGCGTCTTGATGTAGGATGGTAAATTGTTGTGTTTACCCTACTCATGATTTAGAGTTGGGAACTGTTGTGTTTGCTCTCAAAATTTGGAGACACTACCTGTATGGTGAGAAGTGTATTATTTACACCGATCACAAGAGTCTCAAATATATCCTCACCCAGAAGGAACTTAATTTGAGGCAACAGAGATGGTTTGAGTTGTTAAAGAACTATGACTGTACGAACGAGTATAATCCTGGGAAGGCTAATGTTGTGGTCGATGCCTTAAGCAAAAATGCAAGGTCAGGCTTGAAGGTTATGTTTGCTCACTTGAGTCTCTTTGAAGATGGTGGTATTTTGGTAGAATTGCAAGTAAAGCCTACTTAGGTTCAGGAAATTAAGGATAAGTAAAGTTTGGATGGAACTATAGCACATCGATTTAAATAGGTTGAGGATGGATCGACTGAGGACTTTGAGATTAACTTTGATAGAATTTTATGCTTTAAAGGGAGATATTGTGTGCCTAATGATTAGAATTTGAGACAATATATACTTTAGGAAGCACATAACAGCTCTTATGCTATGCATCTTGGCAGTACTAATATGTATCGAGACTTGAGGGAAGTGTATTGGTGGTCGACTCCTAAACGAGAAGTGATCGAATTCATATCTAAATGTTTGACTTACTAGCAAGTTAAAGCGGAGCATTAGTATCCATCAGGGTTGCTCCAACCGATTCGAATACCATAGTAGAAGTGGGAGGGAGTGAGAATGGATTTTGTTAGTGGGTTGCTCTTGACACCTACCAAGAAAGATTCGATTTGGGTTGTAGTGGACAGATTGACTAAGTTTGCCCATTTTATTCCTGTTCGTACTGATTATTCTCTCCAAAAGTTAGCTAAGCTTTATCTTTTTGAGATAGTGAGATTACATGGTATACCAATGTCGATTATTTCAGATCAGGATCCTAGATTCATGTCTTGATTCTAGAAGAAATTGCGCGAGGCTTTGGGAACTCGGTTGGATTTCAGTACGACTTTCCATAAGCAACCCGATGGTCAATCGAAAAAGGTCATTCAAATATTGGAGGATATATTAAGGAGTTGTGTAATAGAGTTCCAAGGTGGTTGGGAAGAACATTTACCCATGGTAGAGTTTGCCTATAATAACAGTTATCAGTCAAGTATCCAAATGGCAGCTTACGATGCTCTTTATGGTCATAAGTGCTACTCGCCTTTATGTTGGATTAAAGTGGGTGAAAGGAAGTTGATTGGCCCAAAGCTGGTCATTGAAACTGAAGTTAAGATTCAGTTAATTCAAGAAAGACTGAAGGTGGCTTCTGACAAACAGAAGTCATATGTCTATTTGTAGCGCAAGGACATTGAGTTCAATATGGAGGATTTGGTTTTCCAAAAATTCTCTCCATAGAAGAAAGTTTTGAGGTTTGGTCGAAAGAGTAAGTTAGGCCCTAGGTTTAATTGTCCTTATCGAGTGCTTGAAAGGGTTGGTCCTATAGCTTACCAACTCGAACTGCGTCCTGACTTAGATCATATTCATGACGTATTTCATGTCTCGATGTTGAGACAGTATTGATCCGATCCCACGCATATTATTCCAGTCGAGGAGGTTGAGGTTAGACCAGTTTGTCATTTGAGAAGGAACTGATTCAAATATTAGAACGTGAGATCAAAGTGTTAAGACGAAAGAAAATTCCACTAGTTAAAGAACTATGGAGAAATCGTGGCATCGAAGAGGCTACTTAGGAGCCGGAGGACTTAATTCAGCTTCAATATCCTCATCTTTTTGAATTAGGTAATTTTCAGGATGAAATTTCTTTAAGGGGGTAAGTTGTAACATCCAAAAATTTAGCTCAATAAAATTGTAGAAATAAATCAAAAATAAGGAATTGACCCAATGGTTGGTTATTAAATGTGAAAGCATCAAATTAGTTGGAGGTCTTAAGTTCAAGTCCCATATCTTACAAAATAAATTAATTTTTGAAAAATTCCCTTATTTTCTGATGTGTTGTCGTCCAAGCCTAGTAAACCTAGGTATAAATACAATTTTTACTCAAAATTATCAGTCTTTAAACCTCTTTTCCCCTACCTTAGCCATCCCTAACCTCCTCTCGCTATCTTGATCTTTATTTTTTCTTTCTTTCTTTTCTCCTTTTCCCACCATTGTTGCCGTCGCACCTATCACCACCATGCACTCTTTAGTTTTCTTTCTTTTGTCTTAAAGATTGAGCATCATCTTCATCCCTACCTTACTGCCATTTTTCTTCAATTAAAATAGCCCCAAAACTGAAATCTTAAATCTCCAAGATCAACTCCAAGATCATTATTAGCTACTGATTTTCTAGTATTTTATTGAATTAGGTGTTGAACTAAATGTCCCAAATCAACCGTAAAGCCGAAGAACAATCGCACGTACGATTTGCATCAAAACAGTGTAAGAAATCTAACTAGTTTGGATTCGTAAAATAGTTATAATTTCGATGATTGGTTTGAACCCATAACTGGGTATTTATGGGATGGTGTAAAGGTAAATTTATTGAATTTATACTGAATTTTTGTTTAGGTTCGTATAAGAATTTATTAAGGAAAATTGGAAGATTCACTAATGTACTAAGAGGAAGCGAGAAAAAAGGTATGGGTTCTAAACTCATAAATTTGTTTGATAATGATAAATGTCATGTTATATTTGATAAATTAGCTTACTAATTGGATTGGCTTCATAGTCAAAATATTAGTTTTGTGAGTGGCCAAACCAAGTACATTTCGAGTCTTAAAATATTGATGTGTTGGCAAAATTGCTAGTTTGACAGTATCAATGTGTGGTTGAGATTGTTATGCATTATTGTATTATCTGATATGAGAATGTTTGATTGAATGGTATGAATTATTGAGATATTGGGTTTATGCTGATTTAAATGCATGAAATATTTGCTATGATGTATAGTCATAAGGTTGTTATTTATGCACAATGAAATTTGTAAAGTATGTGAAATTGAATGATATTGATTTATACCATCTTAATGGTAATTTGAAAGTTAGAACACTATTTCCTTTTATCGAAAGTATGTGATTATTGAGGACATGTTGAACATGTCAAATAAGTATGAAAAGTATTGAAATATGAATATTTATGAGTTTGTGTGACATATTGCATTTGCGTTGGTTTGGAATATTTTGTGGTTAACAGAGGAGTCCCATGGAGTACCAACAGCACATTAAGTCTGCATATATTCGTAATCAGTACACAGTACACTACTTTTGGAGTACCGAAGGGATTGGCAATTTATCACATATTATATGTTTTTGGTGATTGTATCGCACTATTTAATATTCGATAGATTTTTTGCATTATTCATTATTGGTGGTTTTACCACATCAAGCTATGCTCAAAATTGTTGGAGTTTGGCAAACGGGTTTTAGGGAACCCGTGGTGTGTAGTGGATGGTATCGATAGGATCTCACATGTGCATTTTTCACGATCATGTGCATTTAAATTGTTATTGATAATGTTTGAATGTGCTATGGTATCTCTATAAAATTGCTTGAATGAATGCTTAATGCATGTTAGTTTAGTCTCAAACTGAGCTTGTTAAGCTCACCCCATTACCTTAACTTCTCAGGTAATGAACGAACTTAGGATCAAAATTGACATGCGGATGTACAACAGACTTCAGACTCAATTTTGTCATATTATTTTACTTTAATTTTATTTTTTGTTTATTTTCTAATCATTTTTATTATTCAATTTTTGGATTGTAAGCTTTATAAAACTGTGGTTTGGGACTATTTCTGTTTTGGGGATTATCATGCCTACATGACACTCATACTTTGATTAGTTTTAGGGATCTTGCATATTGAAATTGGAGTATGCATGATACATGGCTAAGTTAATAATTTGACTAGTAATGATATTTTCCCGTTGCTAAGAAGGTATTCAAAATGATTTTTCTAAAGCAATGCCAGCAATTAGGTTCTATAAAAATTCACCTAATTCGCTAATTTGACTAAAACATAGTTGGACTAAGTAAAGAGACGTTTTCCAAAATTAACAATAGAAACCACAATTTTATAAAAGAGAGTACTTGAAGGTTTTAAATTGTCGTTGCAGTAGGTTCAACACTAAGGTGTCCAATGTGGCATTTACGATTCAATCATAAAGTCTAGGCTAGGTTTGGGAGGTTACAATTCAAAAAAATTACAAATTTTCAAATGAATATATTAAACTCAGGGCACTAGATCAAACAGTCTCCCACTTACCCTAGGGAAGTAGATGAGCCATATTCCGCATTCTCATTCTCTCTACGTGTTTATTGAAACTCCTAGCTAGTAGAGTCTTAGTAAAATGCTCCGCAAGGTTGTCCTCAGATGTGACCTTGATTTCTTCCACAACTTCAAGGTCCGTGGGGAACTTTTGAAGCCATATTGGTTTTTTGATAACCTCAAAAGTAGCCACATATTCGGTGTCATCAACTAGGAAAAAAACACAGTCCGATGTCGGTTTCCTCAATCCCGACACGTTTGGAAATCAAATTTTGTATATCCGATAGGAGTGAAATCTCTTTTAGAATACACAAGCATATAATCCCTCGTTCTTTATAAATACTTGAGTATATGCTAAACTATTTGTCAGTGTCATGGTCCTGGATTAGCCTAATATCGACTCACCAACCCCATTACAAGACAAATATCTAGGCTTGTGTATAGCATAGCATATATGAGACATCCTACTATCGAAGCATAAGGAACCTTTCTCATGTTCTCTCTTTCGCCCGCTGTCTTAGGACAATCCTTTCAAGAGAGATAAAATCCCAATACGAATGGTTGATTTCCCTTCTACGAATTAGCCATTGAATAATGCTCCATTATCTTGTCTATGTATGAAGCCTGGGACAGTGTTATCACTTTGTTCTTTTGATCCCTTAGGATTTGAATGCCTAGAACAAAATTAGTTTCTCCCAAGTACTTCATGCTAAATTTTTGGGTTAACCACAATTTAACCGATGACAATGTTCCTACATCGTTCCCAATTAGTAAAATGTCATCAACATATAGAAAGAGAAAGATCACCTTTCCATCTCTTAAACGTTTGTAAACATAAGGTTCATCTACGTTTTGCTCAAATCCAAAAGTCTTGTACGCCTAATCAAATCTTTGATTCATTGAGCAGGATGCTTGCTTAAGTCTGTATATAGATCTAAGCAGTTTACAAACTTTATGTTTGTTTCCTCTCACTATATATATGTTCGGTTGCATTGTATAGATGCTTTTTTCAAGATAGCCATTCAAAAACATTGTTTTAACATCCATTTGCCAAATCTCATAATCGAGAGTCATCGCAATGGATAGCAATATGCGGATTGACTTGAGCATGACAACTGAAGAGAATTTTTTTCCTTAATTGATATCTTATTTTTTAGTATAACCATTTTTCTACAAGTCTAACCTTATAAGTTTTCACTTTTTCATCCTCATTTCTTTTCCTTCTTATGGATCTATTTAAACCCTATGGGTTTTTTCCCTTCTGGTAAGTCTACAATTTCTCACATTGAGCTGGAATACATAGAGTCCACTTCAGCTTTCATAGTTATTTTTCAGAGCTTGGAATCAGCGCTCTATATCACTTCGTATTATGTAAATGGGTCATCATCTTCCTATTTGGCAAACTCAATGTTAAAAACACTTCTGCCAGATTGGAAGAACTCAGCCCTACGAGATACCCTTCCACTACAACAAAACACTCTATGTTGCTGATCGTTTGTAGGTATACTATTAGGAGTTGGTTCTTAAACTGTTTCAGTAGGTTTTTGCATATTTCTCGAAATTTCCTCGAGTACCTATTTACTCTGAGGTTTAAATTCATTCATGTAACTTTCTTCAAGGAAAGCAGCCTGAGTTAACATTATAACAGTTTGTTCTTTCGAGTTATAAAACAAATCACCCTTTATTCCCTTTGGATATCCTACAAACATGTACAATTCTGTCCGTCAGTCTAGCTTCCTCGCATCTTTTTCCAAAACATTGGTGTGCATCCCCAAATCCTAAAATGATTAAGATTTGGCTTCTTACAATGCTACAATTCATATAGTATACTCGATGTTCCCTTGGTTGGCACATCATTCAGAATATAGAAGGCCTTTTCTACAGCATATCCCCAAAAAGAGATTAGCAACTTAGAATAACTTAACATCAAACGTACCATGTCTAACAACATTCGATTTCTTCTCCACACCACATCATTCTTTTGCAGAGTGCCATTCTCCATGAGGTACCATAAAAACTCTAGAATCTCATTCTCCATGAGGTACTATAAAAACTCATCAATTAAATATTCCCCACCTCGATAAGATCGAAGTGCTTTTATGGGTAAACCTAGTTGTTTCTCCACTTCTACATGAAACTCTTTGAATTTATTAAAGGTTTCACTCGTGCTGTGCATTAAGTATACATGCCCATCCTAGAATAGTCATCAATAAATGTTACATAATACTCGTAACCACCTCTTGCACTAAAACTCATATGGCCACATATGTTAATGTGCAAAAGTTATAGGGGTTTTCTGAACCTCATTCCTTTTGTATTAAAAGATCACTTAGCCATCTTACTTTCTAAGCAAGATTCACATTGTAGAAGATCAACATTTTTAAGCGAACTTAAGATATCGTCTTTCACAAGTCAAGTGATTCTTTTTCGGTTAATATGACCAAGACTCAAATACCAAAGGTACCCCTCACTAGAGTGAGAAGTTTTAAGTCATTTATTCGATATTTCAATCTTAAGCAGTGTGTACATATTTGGTTTGATAAATAGAGATTATTTGACATTCATTCGTTGTAAATAAGATTGCGGTTTCTAAATATTGCAATTCCATTATTAAAAGTCATGTTCAAGCTATCTTTATATAAACATGCAACAGAAATTAAGTTTCTTTTGAAACTTGGTACATGGAAAACGTCTCTTAAAATAATCTTCCTAAAATTATCAAAATAAAGATGTACATCTCCCACTTTTTCATCTACCACAGTTGTCATGTTCTCAGTCTGCAACGATAAGCTCTTATATCTAATATCTTTCATCTTCTCAAACCCCTGTAGAGAAACATGACCACCTTAAACGTGTTATCGATTATAGTAAAAATATCATACCAAAAACATAAGAAATAAAACTGGCACTGTCCACAAGTATACGGGTCAAATTGTAATATAGTATATGTGTACAACGAAACACAGGAAGTATTCTGAGGATTGTACCCAAGGGAGGATAGAATAAATCTAATGAAAATTACAATAACAAGTCTAAGTAGTAACAGTTAAGTCCTATATTACGACAGATCATAAAAGAGATTAATAATAGAAATTAAATAACTAAAATAAATAAGAAAGAAAATAAACAAACAACTAAATTGATAAAACCAATTAGGAAGATTAACTCATTCCAGGGGTTGTAATTAACTTCGGGTTACGGTTTTAGGGTGGATTACCTATCAATTAACAAATTATTAGCTCCTGAGCTCTAACTAATTAATTAATTGGTTGATACTCACCTATCTCTCGACATCACTTTCTCAACCAGGATGAACTACAATTTATTCAACCAAACTTATCTTCCGACCTCGTTTAACCAATTATTACTTCTTATTGTTATCAAGTCTAGGGTTTAGGAACATATAATCTATACCAACTAATCCTCTTGGGAAATCCTAAATCCTTCGTTAATCACGTCCTTATCCACTATTTAATCTCCCTTAAGGGATTTAGCCACTCATGTTACTCACAATCTCAAACTCAATTGAATTAAACATGTAAAGAACACGAATAAATCTAAAAAGAAAAGAGATTAGAATAATCCTTATTTTGATGTCGAGTAGAGCGCGAAGTAACAAATCTCTTTATTGGAATACTCAAACATCATCACTTGCAAAGAAATAATAACTAAAATACTTAAATTAAATAAAAGAAATCTTGGATTGAAACTGCATCCAAGAGGGAAAACAAAAAAAATTTATGAAAATCAAAACCCTAAGACGACTTAGTTACATCAAAACCCTAAGGTCTTACTTATACGACTGTTGGCAGCCCAAATTAAGTCTTTGACATATCCTAGGTCTTTGTATAAGAGGTTTCTACCTCCTTTGGTTTGTTTCATGCTTTGACGACTTTGGAAGCCTGTGCATCACTCATCCCTTGCTTCTACATAAATTGGGCCTATAAATCATCATCCTACATACTCAATTAGACAATTTAGCACTACCTAAGGCCCGTGTTGGCCTAATAGGTCAAAACACTAACAAAATATGTTAAAAATAATTATTTTTATTAAATTTTAATACTAAGTGCTAAATACCAAAGAATGTAATATAAAATACAAAGTTGGCTAGAAAATGACTTGTCGCCAATTGTAGTGGTAATTTAAGTACATTCCGACACTTAACTAGCTTTTTTTCTAGGAATTTTAATATTAATTATTGCATTTTCAATATTAGGAGGTTATGAACTAAATATTACTAAAATAAGAATTTTACGCATTTTCTGATGTGTCGATGACCCGTTAGGCTGATTCAAGCCTCGAAAAGCTCTAATAGGTTAGTTAAGTTTATAGGAAGTCATATCAGGCCCAAGATTGCAAGGAGCAAAGGTTGTGGCACAACACAAGTATCTTGTGGTGCAACATTACATTGAGAAGCACCCCAAGCCGAGGTAACACATGACGTCTCAATGTGGGGACCTTCCATGTAACAAAGAGTGGACGTCACAACGAGCTCTTCCCTAGCGTGGCGACGATGGCTTGTGCATGGAAAGCAAGTTGGCAGCCTTATTTTGCAAGTAGCTAAAGATACAATTTGATATCGAGCATTTATTAGTATCGGAGACATTTTTATAACTCTTGAAAATAGTTATATTTTATGCCTTTAAACCTAGCTAATTGCTTGTAATTAAGTAACATTTCGTTGCACTTTAGGACATTTTTGTTAGCATTTTTAATATTGCATTAGGACTTGGATTGTGGTTGAATTACGTGCTTTTAATCACTTGTGGTAGAGCTTTTTGTATTGATGTGGCAGGAATAGGTTTTGGAATGAGGAAATAAATGAGTGAAGTACTATCATAGCAAAGTGCAGACAATTCAAATTTTTCGTGTAGCAATTCAAATTCAAATTCAAACTTGTACTAGATAAACCCCCTAAAAGAGGAGAAGATAATCACAAGTTGTTAGTCGACCCAAGCATAATCTGTCTATAAAAATTGATGATAGGAATTTGAAGGTATTCCTTCTTAGCCATCATAGGACGCTAAGCTGTCAAAGTGTGAACTTGGCAAGCAAAAGCTACTTCCAAAGTTCTTCTGTTATTTCCTTCGAAATATTGAATTGTATTAGTTGAACGCAATGTTGGATAATATATTGGTTTGGAATTTTAATCAGATTGCTTCTTAGATGGTAATTCAGTATATAATCAAATTGCCATAGCACTTGAAGATCAAGAGAAGACAACTTTCACGTGTCCATATGGCACTTTCACATTTAAGCGGATGTCGTTCGAGTTATGCAATGCCTCGACAACTTTCTAGAGTTGGATGATGGCCAAATTCTCGGACATGGTGGGAAATTTCCTTAAAGTTTTCATGGATGACTTCTTTGTGTTCAGAAATGATTTTGAAAAGTGCTTGAGAAATTTGGAAATGGTTTTATGTCATTGTGAAGAAATGAATCTAGTATTAAACTGGGAGAAATGCCATTTCATTGTCCATGATGGCATTGTCCTAAGACATAAGGTGTCACAATGAGGAATTGAAGTGAATAGAGCAAAAATAGAAGTGATTGAAAAATTGCCATCGCTTGCTAAGGGTATTAGAAGTTTTCTAGGACACGAAGGATTTTACAAAAGATTTATCCAAGATTTTTCAAAAATATCTAAACCCTTGTGTACTTTATATGAATAGAATAAACCTTTTAATTTTGATAATCATTGTTTGTAGGCTTTTGAGGAACTTAAAAAGTGACTTGTAGCAGCGTTGATTGTGGTTGCTCTAGAATGGACATTGCCCATTGAACTCATGTGTGACGCCAGTGATTATGCTGTGGGAGTAATTTTGGGTCAAAGGAGAAACAACATAATACATGCAATATATTATGCTAGTAGGACGTTGACAGAAACTTAGCTCAATTATATCATTACAGATAAGGAATCA
The DNA here is from genome assembly GCA_013677275.1 of Gossypium schwendimanii. Classification (NCBI taxonomy): domain Eukaryota; kingdom Viridiplantae; phylum Streptophyta; class Magnoliopsida; order Malvales; family Malvaceae; genus Gossypium; species Gossypium schwendimanii. The sequence continues at coordinate 2,920 of JABFAF010266931.1, read as the reverse complement.
CTGTAGCGGTCTTTACATTTGACAAATTCCGTTCTTATTTAGTGGGAACAAAGGTCACAGTCTACACAAGTCACTCGGCTATCAAGTACTTGGTACAAAAAAGATGCCAAGCCGAGATTGATTAGGTGGATACTTTTATCATAGGATTTGATTTGGAAATTAGAGATCAGAAGCGAACTGAGAATCAAGTGGTTGACCATTTGTCAAGAATAGAATCGAGGAATGGAGATGAAAGCAAGAAATATATTAAGAAAGAATTCTCAGATGAACAGTTGCTCAATGCTAATGCATTACCTTGGTATGCTGACATAGTAAACTTCTTAGTAAGTGGTGCAATTCCACCTGACTTTGATGCTCAAAGAAAACAAAAATTTCTTCACGATGCCAAACAGTTCTTTTGGGATGAACCATTCCTATTCAAGCATTGTACAGATTAAATAATTTAGAAGTGCCTACATAATGATGAGATGCATAGTGCCTTACAACATTGTCACTCAACCCCATATGGAGGACATTTTGGAGGGATGATAATAGTTGCCAAGGTACTCCAGTCAGGATTCTATTGGACAAGTTTATTTGAAGATGCTCATGAATTCTATAAGTCGTGTGAGCGTTGTCAGAGGATAAGAAATTTTCAAGGAGACAGGAAATGTCATTGCAAAGTATATTAGAGATTGAACTATTTGATGTACGGGGAATAGACTTTAAGGTTCTGTTTCCACCATTCGCGGGCAAGCTATACATACTTTTAGAAGTAGACAATGTTTCGAAGTGGGTAGAAGCAGCAGCCCTAGCCTCTAATGATGCTAAGTCAGTATTGAAACTTTTACATAAGAACATTGTAACCTCTCAAACTCAGCCTAGACGTTATGGCTAGATTCAAAAGGCTACATTAGCCACCGAAAAGTGTAAGCTAATTTACGTTACTTTTGAAAGCCTTAAATAAACTCATTTTAGAGAAAACTATAGTTATACTTTGAGTTAGCTTAAAAGCATTCATTCATTAGGTCGTGTATACTTAGGAAACACTTTATTGTTGATAGTGTTGTTTTAGAAAAACCATTTGCTTGTCACTATTCTTTAAAAAAAACTCGATGTTAAACTAATGCAGCGAAAAAACCATCTTTCAATTCATTTTGAAAACTTAGTTGCCTTATCTATTTATTTTTTCAAAAATGGTTCCTTTGCAATGTAGCGGAAACTACGAAACAATATCAAATTTTACTGAAGCCCGATATCATGCATTATCTGGTTATTATGCTTGAGTAATCCATGCATGCAAAAATTCCCAAAAGAAAAGTTACCAAGCCACAGACCAGAAATAATTAAAAATAAATTTACAAACTAAAACCAATAGAAATTGATTAATACTTATTAAAAATAGTCTAAGCTCCAAGGTGATTCTCCATGTGCTGGGCCTAGTCCTAGTTTCAAGGTTTACCTAAAAAGTTAAACACTATTGGGGGTAAGCTCATGAAAGCTCAGTGTGAGTCGAATAGTTATTTAATAGACATAAATATCGAATATAGTGAAACATATTAGCTTTAATAGAAGAACACAAAACCATCATTAGAATTTCATATCATTACATAATCGTTATCAAATGGATGTCAAACGGTGTATGACCTTAGGTCATCATTCATTCGAGTAACAATCATTAGTTTCGATACCATTCAATACAACACAACACAATAGGTAGCATAAATCAATAACATTCAAATATGTTGTGAGCATAACGCAATGCAAAAAGGTTCTTACCCATACCATCCGCTGCACACCACGAGTTCCCTAGATCCCGTCATCCAAACTCCAAAACATTATGGGCTTAAGCCCATTGTGTTTAAAACCACCGATAACAATATGCAGAAAATTTTGCCAGTAAAAATACAGACAAGCTATTAGCAAAAATACGATAAATTGCCATTCCCCTTGATACTCCATGTGCACTTCACTAACTACGAATAATGCGGACTTAACATGCCATCGGTACTCCACAGAACTCTTCCGTCAACCATAAAATATCAACCAAATGCATATGCAATATGTCACACAATCTCATACATAATCATATCTCAATACTTTTCACCTTCATTTGACATGCTCAGAATGTCCTCAATAGTCAGATACTTTTAGTAAATGGAAACAGTGTTCCAATCTTTCAAATTACCATTGTGTTGGTATCAATCAATATCATTCAATTTTACATACTTTACGGATTTTCATTGAGCATAAATAGCACCCTTTTCAGTATACAATATAACAAATATCTCATGCGTTTAAATCATTCATAAGCTTAATATCTCAACATATTATATTATTCAGCCAAACATTCTCATATCTCATAACTCAAATATGCAATTAGAAACTCAATCAAACATTCATGCTATCAAACTAGCAATTTTGCCAACATGTCAATCTTTTAAGGCTTGAAACATACCTAGTTCGGCCACTCACAAAATCAATAATTTTGCTATTAAGTCAATCCAATAAGCAAGCTTATTTATTAAATATAACATGATATTTAACATTTTCAAACAATTTTATGAGTTTAGGACCCACACCTTATTTTTTGATTCCTTGTAGCACACTACTGAATCTTCCAATTTTCCTTAATAATTCCTAAAACAAACCTAAACCAACATTCAGAATCAATTCAATCAATTTACCATTAAAATACCCCCCAAATACCCACTTATGAGTTCAAACCAATCTTTGAAATTATAACTATTTTATGAATCCAAACTAGTTAGATTCTTTACACTGTATCGATGCGAAACGTATGTACGACCGTTCTTCAGCCTTACAAATGACTTGGGGCATTTGGGTCAGCACTTAATTCAATAATATACTAGAAAATCAGTAGCTAATTAATGATTAAATTCTTTCATTTAATCAATTCATAACCTTTACCCAACAACTA
>JABFAF010266818.1:0-13161 GCA_013677275.1 Gossypium schwendimanii | reverse complement strand
CTTTTTCTTTATCACCATCTTTATCTCACCAAGAACATTCACCATTATTATCTTCAACATCTAGCTCCCATATTCAACCTACTAAACCTACTAACAACTCATGAACCAAGATCCCTAAACCATCAAAAATACAACACAAATGTCAACAGCAACAAGATACCCAACCCATAAATCTAGACAGTGGAGAGGAAAAGCTCAGTGAAGTTTTGGAGCTCCATTCGCAAATCCCAAGGGTGAAAGTGAAGCTTAAGAGTAGAAGAATAACATAGAAAAAATGAGGGGTTGATCCGAAGGTCGAGGAGGGTGATCGAAGAAAACTAGGCTGCAATTTTGGTTTTAGATCTAGGAAAATCGTAATGATTTTGAAGAAACGGAGGATAGATTTTAAAAGAGCATGAGAAAACAAGTTTAGAGGTGAAGCAAGATTTTGTCAGCCACTAGAAATGATGGTTGGCATAGTGACTCGATACCCGAGTTGTTAGATTCTGAGTTTTGATATGGAATAATCAGTAGGAATGATTAACAACAACCAAATGTTTAAATTTCTGTTATTTGAGCCAATATAAAAACGTTGCGTTTTAAGTCTTAGTATTTTAATGAAAATGGTGCGTTGTAGAGAGGGAGTTAGGGTTGTGTCCAAAACGGTTCATTTAAGTTAAATGACCGTTCAATGAAATGGTACGACTTAGGAAACATTACTGTCACCTGCCAGTGTGTCATTCCATGGCCTTTACTCACCCTGTTAATGCCCAATCAAGAAAAGGGAAGACAATTAAGAAATATAGCTTAGTTTTCTTTCTATTTTGAGTTTTCTCCCTTAACAAAGGTATCAGAGCTTCAACGATCCTCATGGCTAATAATGGAGTCACCATGCAACTACAAAAGGAGATGGGCTTGCTGCAACATGAATTGTCTAAACTGCAAGTGGAGTTAACACGGATCGATGCCAAACTGGATTATTATTTTAAGGACTTCCATGATGAGTTCAAAGGAGAATTAGATCCAAGTTACAATCCCTTTTTGAGCAATATCTAGGGCAATAATCGATGAGTGCTGCTGGCTTACCTCAAGACAAGGGCAAGGTTATCTTGGGGAGTCCTCCTATAACAGTCCATTTTTCAATGGTGTCAGAAACAGTGGTTTCAAGACCACAAATATGACAAATGAGTTTGTAAATATCATTAATTAATATTTATGAGCCAAGTATAATATTCATGACATTTTGATTTCATAAATTTCATTAATTGATCATATAGTCAAGTATTTGTGGTTTTCTTGAAAGTCAAGTGTTTTTGGAAAATGAGGTATTAGGACATCGTTTCTGAAAATTGAGCTTGTAAATATTTACGGGGTTACTATTTAGGTATTTGAAGGTTCGGTTCAGAAATTTTATTGTTTGGTTAGTTAATGAGTTAAAAAGAACTAAATCTTAAAAGATGTAAAACTTAATTGTTATTGAATTAAAATGGTTAGATGGTTTAATTATTAAATGAGGGAAGATTTATATAGTAAATAGACCAGATCAAGTTTAGATGGACGGTTTTGGGCTTTTAATTTGTTAAAATGCATGTTTGATAAAATGGTAAAGTTGTAATTAATTAAAATTAAAATAAAGTACAATAAAATAAAATACACATCATCTTCTCTAAATGGTTTTTCTACCGAAAATTGAAAGAAAAATCCATGGGAGAGTATTAAAGGTTCGACCATTTGAGAAATTCTTGTATGTAAGTCTGTTTTAAATCGTTTCTTGTAATTTTTATATTTTTGATATCGTTGCAACTAGGGCTAGTTAACCTGTATCTCCTTTTTTGAAACTGTTAAAGATTTTTTATTTTTACATTAATGAATTTTAGTTGTTCTTGATGTCAGATGAAAGATTTATAATCTAGGTTGTTTTTTAGGACTATTTTGTAAAAGAATTTTAGTTAGTTTTTAGTTAAAGGACTAATTTTATAAAATAATAAAATTACATGGAATTCTTGTGAATTTTGAATAAATATGGGCTGTATTAGTTTAAAACAAAATTTGGTTAGCTTGGGAATTTATGAAATTTTGATTAAATTTGGAGTTTCGAGTTTATGGACTAAATTGAGAGAAATGTAAAAGTTCTGGGAAAATTCGTAAAAAGATAAAAACTTAAGGGTCATGCATATAAATGAGTTGATAATATTTTTGAATTGATTGATAAACGGGGGAAAGGAAAAGTCGTCAAGTAGTTATCGTCGAGTGTGGATAGCTACCATATTTTTATAAGTTCATACAGTTATCCTTGATTATAATTCATTATTAAACTTTGTTAATGATATTTATATTTTTAAACTACTGAAATGAAATTTGGTCTATGTGAAATGTACTGAATTTTGAAATAATTTTGATGGATCGAGTAAAAGTTTCATACATGAGATTTCTGACTGATTTTCTGTTCTGGATCGAGCTCCCGCATTTGTTGGAGACTCAAATATACATTTGTTCTGGATCGAGCTACCATATTTTTGTAAGTTCATACCATTATACTTGACTATAATTCATTATTAATTGTTGTTAATGATATATATATTTTTAAACTACTGAAATGAAATTTGGTCTATGTGAAATATACTGAATTTTGAAATAATTTTGATGGATCGAGTAAAAATTTCGTACATGAGATTTTTGACAGATTTCTTGTTCTGGATTGAGCTCCAGCATTTGTTGTGGACTCGGATATACATGTAACTCAAATTTATCATGGATTGGTAATCCGTTGTCGTTTTAAAGGTTTAGCCTAGATTGGTAACCTTACATGTATACATAGCCCTGGTCAGACTAGTTTTCTATGTTGTCATTGGTTTAGCCGGACAGGTAACTTCAGACAATTACTCTGTATTTGACTAGCTCATATGAGCATCATCTGTTTCCGTACTTGTGTATTGAATACTTTTACAAAGATCCATCGGAAGAATAAATGTTATTTGATACAAAACTTTTTCTTTGAAGTAAACAAATTATGAACTCTGAGTATGCGTATATTTAAATGGTTACTCATTGGGAATTGTTCAATCATGTTGTGTTAAGGTTAACACTTGGAAATTGTTATATGGAAATAATTATATGAAGTGTTATATGAAGTGTTTACATGAATAGATATGTAAAAAGGAACTTTTGAAATGAACACTTAAAATAGAAATGTGAAATTGTTAAATGAATAAATGTTGAATGAATGGTATATCAAATGTGTTTACTTGTATATGTTCTATTGTTAAGCTTACTAACTTGTGGGACTTGTGATGTGTATAGGATTTGAATGCATTTATGAGCCTTTAATGAAATTAAGCATCAATTGTATGAATTGTGCCTATTTGGTAAGTTCATGTTTATGATTTATACGAACTTACTAAGCACTAGTTGCTTAAGATATTTGTTTTCTTTTTCTGTAGATCATCGGAAAGTTCAATTGGTTGGAATCAAGTCGGAGCACATACACACTATCCATCCTTCATCTCGATAGAAGTTTTGGTTATTTTGATGTCGGGTTATAAATGGCATGTACTAGGAGCCTTTAAATTATTTTGTTTATAATGATGTTGTTTATAAGCTAGTTTGAGTAAGCTTTGTGATTATATATATATGTTTGGTATCTTTAGGTTATGTGTAAGACTTGAAGTGCTTTTAGTTATTGTTAAGTGCCTATTGTGATTAACTTGAGATATGGTTAATAGTTATGATGAAAAGGAGGAAATGGCACAACTTTAACGTAATGCTTTGTAAATATTGAGAATGTGTTTGTTTGGATGTTTATTTTGTGGTACCAATGAGGGTACATTGGTTAGACACTTAAGTTAATTGCTATTGGTGTATTATGGTGTGTTTGATGCAATTTGAATAGGTAAAAATGGTTAGATTTGGTTTGTCTTGGTGTTTAAGAAAGAGTTGATGAATTGGTTTGCATTAGGGGTCATTTTGGAAGTAACAGCCTGAGACGCTAGTTGTCGCACGGTCGTGTGCCACACACGGACACCCCACACATCGTATGTCATTTTAATTTTAAGTGCAAGTTGGTCCATACGGTCTCAGTGAGTTACACAGGTTGGCGACACGGTCCTGTGACCTTACTTCAAATATACACACGGGCGGGCACATGGGCTGGAACATGACCATCTGTCTCATATTTCAAATTGAACACGGTTAGGTACACGACATGGGCTTTGTCACACGATCTTGCCATACGGTCGTGTGACCCATGCTTCCAAAATTTTTAGATTTTTCTAAAATTTTCTATTTCATTTCAAATTAGTCCCTGAATGTTCTCAAACTATTTTTAAAGCTTTCTAGGCTCGGGAATATTGGAAGTTAATGTTAATATTTTAAATTGATTAAATTTTCTATGTGATGCTAATTGTTTTAATTTGTTCTATAATACTCTGTAACCTTAATTCGACGACAGAGATAGGTTAGGGGGTGTTACACCTCTACCGGGGTTCTAAACAAAGGAAATTTTAGCTATGTCCCCAATGACAGACTTGGGGCATTTGGAAACTCTCTCTCAAGCCAGTACAATAGACACAATAAGAAAGGCCCTTAAGTTGGTCAGCCCTCAATTCAATGGAATTGATTTTAAGGGTTGGTGGTCTAATCTCATGTAATTCTTTGAGGCTGAGAATATGGGGGATCATGCCAAGGTCAAGGTAGTAATGTTGCATTTGGAGGGTAAAACCTTTAATTGGCACCACTTTTTTGCATAAAGGTAAGGTGGTCTATGTCAACTTACTTGGGAGGCGTATGCTCGGGGATTGAAAGAATGGTTTGGATCTAACACCGTTTTGGACCCTATGGATGAGTTTGTTTCCCTCAAGTAGTTGGGTACAGTGGATCATTGCCATGATAACTTTGTGAGTCTTCTTAACCAGTTGCATTTACCTGAGAATTGTGCACTGAGTATTTTCATTAGCAATCTTAAAATAGAAATTAGACAGTATCTAAGATTGTTTAAACCTAAGATTTTAGTGGAAAGTTATCTTATTGCTCAACAAGTGGAAAGTATTATGTTCAATACCCTAAAGAGAAGTTTTTCTATAGTAGGAAACACGAGTTATTCCAATCCCACGTTCCTTAATGTTAATGAGTATAATTCTATTGGAAGTCCCACAGTTCCAGAAGGGCACCCTTCTACAACCACTGGACACAAGACTCCTACCAAATCACTCTCTCAGTCTGAAATGAAAGAAAGGAGAAAAAAAAGGTTTGTGCTTTTGGTGTGCCCCCAAGTAAACACCAGGGCATAAATGCACCAAGTCTCAATTTTACCAATTTGTGATAGAGCCCCCAATTTGAACAAGAAAATAAGGTTAATAGTCATTCATTTGAAGAGTTCCAAGGCTGGCCTGAGAAATTGGAACCCTTGGATTATGAGGTTGAGTCAGTTACAATAGTTGTATCCTTACATTCCCTCAATGGATCTTAAGGCCACAATACCATGAGACTGTTAGCTCAGAATGGCCAGGTGGAAATCATTATTCTTGTTGATTCTAGAAGTACACACAATTTTGTGGACACCAAGTTGATGAGAAGATTGAATCTACTAATAGAACAATCATGCCAACTAAGAGTGATGGTTGCTAATGGGGTTAAGTTGTCCACTCAGGGACTGTTCAAAGCTGTGTCTTAAAAGGCACAAGGGTACAAGTTCATTACTGATTTCATGGCTCTTCCTGTCAATGGGTGTGATTTGGTTCTTGGTATTTAGTGGCTACTCTCACTAGGATTGATTACCTGGAATTTCTCTTATCTGACTATGCAATTGGAGTACCTGAGACAATATTGTATCCTCCAAGGTATTCTTCTTGGTAGCATCCACATTCTATCTTGTTGTCCAAGTGCCTTAGTATAATGGGGCATGGTCCCTGCCATATGCTTCTCACTTCTAATGCCCAAGAAGCTTTGACTTTACTTCTCAATCTTTACATAAGGATATCCAAATGCTTCTTGAAGAATTTAAGGATGTCTTTCAACTACCTAAAGGGTTGCTTCCTATCAGGATGCATGATCACATGATACATTTATAGGATGAATCTTAAATGGTTAAGGTGAGGTCCTATAGATACCCTATTATCTAGAAGACAGAAATAGAAAGGTTCATCCAGGAAATGTTGCAGGCTGGGATCATTAGGGACAACTTCAGTCCTTTTGCATCATTAATTGTAATGGTGTAAAAGAATGATGGTAGTTGGAGGTTGTGTGTGGACTATAGACAGCTTAACCAACTTCATCAAAGATAAGTGTCCAATACCTATCATAGAAGAACTCCTTGATGAGCTGGGGCAAACCACTTATTTCTCAAAGTTAGATCTGAGGTCTGTCGATCATCAGATCAAAATGTGGGAAAAGGACATTCACAAGACAACATTTAGGACTCATAAGGATCACTATGAGTTCCTAGTCATACCATTTGGCCATACTTATGCTCCCTTAAGCTTTTAGTCTCTGATGAATGAGGTTTTCAAGCAATTGTTAAGGAGGTCAGTGTTAGTATTTTTTTGATGATGTACTAGTCTACTCCACTGGTTGGTTAGAATATATGACTCGTTTAAGGGAGTTATTGCATCTTTTGAGACAACACCAATTATTTACTAAGAAGAGCAAGTGCAACTGTGGCACCACTCAGATGGAATACTATGGTCATATTACCTCTGGGGGTTCAGTTTTCATAGATCTAACAAAGGTTGAATGAGTGCTCAATTGGCCAACACTTCAGTCAAGGACTTGAGAGGATTTATGGGTCTATCAGGATACTATAGAAGATTCATAAGGCATTGTGGTGTTTTGAAAAACTCAAGCAAGCAGTTTGCCAAGCACTAATTTTGGCCCTTTTAAACTTCCAAGGGAATATTTGTATGGACACAAATGCTTGTGGTCAAGGATTGGGAGCAAATTTGCAGTAGAAAGAGTGAACCATAACCTTTTTTAGCAAGGGTTTAGGAGTCAAACACCAGGCCCTATCCATCTATGACAAGTAAATACTGACAGTGTTGCTAGCTGTAAAAAAATGGAACCCTTACCTAGTTGGGAGGTATTTTCACATAAGGGCAGGCCATTAAAGTTTAAGATTCCTTTATGTTAGATAGGCCATCACACCATATCAATAAAAATGGGTAGTAAAACTGTTGGGATATAACTACACCATTACCTACAGGAAGGGAGCTTAGAACATAGTGGTTGATGCTTTGTCTAGGAGGCTTCATTCACATGATGGCCAGCTCTTTTAGTGTATAGGGAGTATTTCTTAGTTTAAGGTATGAGGCCAAATTGTAGACTCTTGTCGTACTAACACCACATTGCAATAGATCTTTCATGACCTTAAGTAGTAGACTCAACTACATCCAAAGTATTCTTAGGATAGTAAGATTTTGAGAAGGAAAAGCAAATTGGTGGTGGGGTACAACCTCAACCTCAGGAGGACTCCCTTTGAATTTTTCCATGGAGGAGCTTTAGGGGGCATTCAAGAATTCATGCTACAAGGCATTGGATTTCAAGATTGCTTTCCCAGAAAGGAACATCTAAGGATGTGAAGTAGTGGTTGAAAGAGTGTGATATATGTCAAAGATGCAAACATGATACTTCAACATCTCTAAGTTTGCTACAACCTCTCCATATTCCTAAGTGTGCTTAGGAAGCCATTAGCATGGATTTTGTTGAAGGGTTGCCCCTATCCAAAGGAAAAAATACCATACCCGTGGTGATTGACAGGCTAACAAAGTATGGTCATTTCTTAGCCTTATCACATCCTTTTACTACTCTCACACTGGCCCCAAACTACTCGAATCATATCTATAAGTTACATGGGGTCCCTAAGTGCATTGTTTCTGGTAGGGATAAAGTTTTCATTAGCACATCCTGGTAGGCACTATTCAAGAAATTAGGCACCAAGCTCCATTTGTCCATTTCCTATCACCCTCAAATAAATGGTCAGAATAAAGTTTTAAATAGGTGTTTGGAGGGGTATTTGAGGTGTATGTTAGGGGAGAGGGCTTCTAATTGGGTCTTATGGTTGCCACTAGCTGAATGGTGGTATACTACCACTTACCATTCAACCATACAGACCACTCCATGTGAAGCATTATATGGTTAAAAACCTCCTCACCACATGCTCTATTTAGCTGGATCTTCTCAGGTAGCCACTGTGGATCGTAGTCTACAACAGAGGAAAGTAACTCAATAAATGTTAAGGTTCTATTTTAAAAGGTCACATGAAAGAATGAAGCAGATGATTGAGAATAAAATATCCGATAGGGAATTCCAAGTAGAGGACTTGGTCTACTTGAAACTCGAACCCTACAAGTAGCATTCTATAAGAAAAAAGGGGAAATCAAAAGCTATCGCCATGGTATTTTGGTCCCTATCTAGTGGAAGCTAAGATCGGGAAGGTACCTTACAAGTTGACTTTGCCTGCAAACACTCGCATTCATCCTACCTTCCACATGTCTCAGCTTAAGAAACATATTGGCACAACACCTAGCTCTTTTACATTGCCTTCTATAGATTTAGATGGCACCCTTGTTAAGGCATCGGTTAGGGTACTAGAAAGAAGAATGGTGAAAAAGGGAAACCAGACAACTACATAAGTGTTTGTGGAATGGGCCAATACTTTCCTGTAAGATTCGACTTAGGAGAATCTGATTGATTTGGAGTAAATGTATCTATCGTTTGATCCTTGGGAACACGGATCGTGTTCGAGAGGAGAGTACTTGATATGGAATAATCAACAACAATAGTTAACAACAACCAATTGTTTAAATTTCTATTATTTGACTCAATGTGAAAACGCTGAGTTTTGAGTCTTGGTATTTTAATGAAAACTGTGCATTGTGGGGAAGGAGTTAGAGTCATGTCAAAACGGTTTTTTAAGTTAAATGATTATTTAATGAAACGACATAGATTAGGCAATATTACTATCACCTTCTAGGTTGTCACTCCGAGACCATTACGCACCCTTTTAATGCCCAATCAGGAAAGGGGAAGGCAGTTAAGAAATATAACATAGTTTTCTTCTTTCTTCTCTCTAATTTCTCAATCCGTTTTCTCTCTATTTTTTCTTCTTCCTTGATTCTTTCTGTTTCAATTTTTCTCCCTTAACAAGTTTGGCTTTTAGTTTTACATAATTGGTAGAGCAATTGAGTTAGGGAGAGAGCATGGAGAAAAAAATGAAAAAGAACGTGAAATGGAAAAAGAAAAAAAGGGAAAGTGAAAGGGAAAATAAAAGGAAGAAAGTGGGTGGGTCCCACATGCATTGGAAAGAGAAAAAAATATTATATGTATATATTATTTTCAAATATTAAATAGAAATTACGTGAATGACATGTCAGCCGTTAACGACACAATTTGTGTCATGTTAATACTGTTAACATTGAATCACAGTACAATGATTAAAAAATTACAAATTGATAACATTAGTGATTATTTCATAAGAATTTAAAGTTTAATGGCCAAAATGTAATTTATATCATGCATAAGTTATTATTTTTGTAGGTTACCCAATTTTTTATTTACTTCAATTTAGGGAAAAAAAAACCAGGGAAATGAAAGTAAAACAAAATTTTAATATTTAGAATATCTTTTTTGTCATCTATTTATTTTTCTAAATAATGTTATAATTGTAAAAAAATCATTGGAATTAACCTTTCCTTTTCTTTCCTTTCCACCGTTCATCTAAACAAAAATTGTTAAAGTTGTTTAACTCTATGTTAAAAAAAAAAACTTTAACTCTCATTTCTTTCATTAATTTTAATATTACATTTTGCTATTAGTCCTTATACTTTGAGAAAATTATAAATTTAGTCCCTGGGCTTTTATTTGATCAATTTAATCCAAGTACTTTTCAAAGTCACTTTTAGTCCTTACACTTTTTAAAATTTAAAATTTTAGTCCTCAACAAATAATAGTAGTTAAATATTTGGTTAATTTTAATTACTAGTCTTGTATTATGTGTACAGTTATGGATTTAGTCTATTTTCTCCAATTTGATCTATGCCTTTTGAATTTTGAAATTTTAGTGTTAACACAAATGGCAATCGTTAATCCATTACTTAGATTTTTAGTGGATAATATGTGAAAATAATAAATTGACATGACATTACACATATGATAATATGTTTGACACATCAGATTTTAGAAATATTAGAACTTAATGAATTTAAAATTTACTATTTGGTGAGGATTTAAATTTTAAAATTTGGAGAGTACAAGGACTAAAAAAGACCAGATAAAAGTACAAGGATCAAATCCATAACTTTTGCAAAGTACTGGGATTAATGAAAAAATTTAACCTAATTTTAACTATAAAAATAATATGTATTCATCTACTTTCTTTAGCTTTCCACTCTTTTACTTTCTCTTTCCATTGCTACTTTTAATCTAAAGATAGTGTAAATTTTTAAACATAGCAACCCAAACAACAGTCACTAAAAAGTACATGTTGAGTGTGACAGTATTTCAGTCAAATTTAAAAGATAATCTCCAAGTTAAACTCTGTTTATTTGTTTCATTTGAACTCTGATTAGTATAGATTATTTTATTATTATTTGACCTACGAATTTAGCCTATAAATAGGCTCTTTTACAACCTTAGAAAATACAACCATTAAAAGATTAAAACTCATAACACTTTTACAGAATTTTGTGTTTACGTTTTGAGGGTTAGTTTTTTGAGTTTCAGAGTCTAGTTTTTATCTCCATCTTTTGTACTATTGTTTTTTTGTCATTATAGTAAAATACACACATGGTTTTTTATCCTCTTTGGAGAGGTTTTTCCACGTTAAATTTGTGTATTCAATTTCTTAATTTCTTCCGTTATTTTTTACTTGTTCGTTGCTTAATCAAATCTATCCCCAACAAGTGGTATCAAAGCTAGTTCAATTTTCGTAGATCAGCCCGTTCAGTGATGACAGTAACAAGGTTTGACATTGAGAAGTTTAATTGTGTCACAAATTTTAATATGTGGCAAGTTTGGATGATAGAAATTCTAGTTCAGACTGGCCTGAAAAAGGTCGTTACCAGGAAAAAGCTTAAAAATCTAGATTAGACAGAATGGGAAGAGCTTGATTAAAAGGCCCTGTTTGCAATATAGTTGTGCCTCGAATAGGGTATTGTAGCAGGTATTGATGAAGAAAACCTCATCCTCCTTGTGGAAAAGGTTAGAAACTTTTTATGTGACTAAGTCTCTAGCTAACCGTTTAGTGTTGAAACAACGTCTATTTACATTTCGCATGAACGAATGTGAGCTTCTTAGAGATCACATTAGTCTAAATTTTACTTTTTTGAATAATTTAAAAAATGTTGAGGTTAAGATTGACGATAAAGATCAAGCTATGCTATTATTGTGCTCTTTACCCTCTTCATACAAGTCTTTCAAGGAGGCCCTGATTTATGGCAGAGACAAACTCTCATTTGAGGATGTGAAGAGTCATTTTTTGAGTAAAGGCAAACTCGACAATGAGTTTGGTTCGGATAGAAAGGCAGATAGGCAAGTTTCTATTTGTTAGCATCAAAGAAGCGAGACAAAAGGTGTCGCTATTGTAAGAAGTTAGTTCACGTTAAAGCATATTGTTATAAACTGTGAAATAAAAGGGTTGCTGAGAGTAATTAGGAAGATGTAGCTAGTGCTAATTTGACCGAAAAAAGTGGTGATGATTTCTTATTAGTGTCAACAAGCGATAGCTCTGAGCTTACGTCTGAGTGGATCCTAGATTTGGGATGTTCTTTCTACATGTGTTCCAACAGAGAATGATTCTCCACATACAGTTCGGTTGAAGGTGGAGTTGTGTGCATGAGAAACGATTCATCCAGTAAGGTAATCGGTATTGGTATTGTTAAAATCAGGATGCACGATGGGACGATTAGGACATTCTCAGATGTCAGGTATGTACCTGATTTACGAAAGAATCTCATCTCCTTGAGTATTTTAAACTCGAGAGGTTGCAGAATCAACATCAAGTCGACGGCATTAAGGTGTCTCGTGGGGCTCTCATTTTGTCAAAAGGTAAAAGGACCGGCAGTCTTTATATTCTGGAAGGTTCTATAGTGACTGGTGAAACCGGATGTCCCTTGCCCGTTATGGAGTCAAAGTCAACTCATTTGGAGCGGAGGCAACGTGGTCATGAGAGGGAAAAAGGTATGACCATTTCGTTAAAGAGAGGTGCTCTTTTGGATGTAAGTTTTGAAAAGTTAATACACTGTGTTTGTGAAAATCAGACCTGGATTAGTTTTGATTTGGTAAAGCACAAGTCGAAGGCTAGAAGTCTTCCAACTTCTAAGCACAAATTCGACTCAGTTAATTTCTTGCATAGTTCAACATAAGCCCGGGCAGGATTTGGCAAAGATGGCGTTGTGGAAATACAAGTCAAGGTGGAGAGTTGTTGAGTGTGGCACGTATTTCAGTCAAATTTGAAAGATAATCTCCCAGTTAAACTCTGTTTATTTGTTTCAATCGAACTCTAATTAGTCTAGATTATTTTATTATTTGACCTACGAATTTAGCCTATAAATAGACTCTTTTACAACATTAAAAATACACCCATTAAAAGATTAGAACTCATAACACTTTTGGAGAATTTTGTGTTTACGTTTTGAGGGTTCTTTTTTTTTAGGTTTCGGGATTAAGTTTTTATCTCTATCTTTTGTACTCTTCATTTTTTTGCCATTATAGTAAAATTATCTTTGCCCGCGGTTTTTTATCATCTTTGGAGGAGTTTTTCCACATTAAATTTGTGTGTTCGATTTCTCAATTTCTTCCGCTATTTTTTACTTGTTCGTTGCTTAATCAAGTCGATCTCCAACAATACACATGTACTTAGTGCTACATTTTTGTTATGCCGACATGAAATACACGTAGACTGTCACACGAGTTGCCACGTCAACATTATTAAAAAATTAATGTTTTAGTTAACATTTCTATAAAAATATTTTACTTTTATTAAAAGTTTAATATCCACAATTAACTCAAAAATCAAATAAAGGTCAAATTACAAAAGATATAAATATTAAAAGTTAAATTTATTATTATACCTTAATTATTTAAGAAAAATGTTAGTGCTAAAAATATTACACTACCTTAGAGAAACGACAGGGACTTGAAGAAATTGGGGAGAAGAAGCAAGGGAATTAGAAGTTACTTGAAAGGTAAAGTTTT
>JABFAF010266793.1:0-13323 GCA_013677275.1 Gossypium schwendimanii | reverse complement strand
TTCCATCAAACTCCCTACTAAATCCACTACTCAGATTTTTAGTCCATCTCAAACTCTCCTGGACGCACGGGCAAAAATAATGCCCTCGCCAAGATTTGAACAGAGGACCTCCTTCACACCAACACTCCACTTATCCACCAGACCAGCAAGCTTATTCTGTTAATTATTTGCCAACTTTTACTTAAAAGCCTACTGACCAAAGATAGGACTTATTCATAAAAATACCAAAATTTTCCCAAGTCCTGGCTTGAACTTGGGACCTCCCAAACACACCTAAAACATATAACCACTAAAGCAGATAGATATTTTGTGTCACACATTCACAATACCCAAAATTAAAATTTTAGGGCGTTACAATTGTTGTGACCTAAAATATTTAGAGTTTTTACTAAGAAAAATTAAACACAACTACATATATAAAATATTAAAATCCTAAATATATAAAAACCAAAAATAAAAATCATCCAAATGTAAATAAAATACAAGGTCCAAATTAAAATAACAATTGAAAATTAAATGAAATTATTTAAAATTAGTCGGAATCAATATCTGACGCTTTATCAAATCTTTCGCTAAATCTTCTTTAGTATCTTTATTTTTTTCAATTCTTTCTCTTCATTTGGCTTGCTCGGTTAGGTCTTTACCTCATACTTAGCTGCTGGAAATTCTGGCAACTTCAACCCGTGTTTCCTTGCATAATCCTCAAAAATTGGTATGACTTCTTGCATTCAGCGAACTAACCATTATGAATTGGACAACACATTCTTACTTTTTTATCTTTATCTCCCTTTTTCATTTCCTATTCTCCATAAGATATTCCACACTTAGGTCCAATATCGAAAACTTTATTGGTTGTAAGACATGACATGATCATATTATCGGTACCTTTGTTGGTCAACATAAGGCTATCATTAAGCATGGGAAAAGATTCCACTTCATTCTTCCTTGCACATTGGAGCATGCTCTGATATATCCATGTTTCCACACAAATTATTTCCTTTTTTAAAATCACATACAACAACATTTCCTGGAACCTATCGAAATTGGACATGTTTGTAGCAAGGAAAATTCGAATATTGATAAATTTCAACCACATTCAAGCCGTCGAAGTCAACTTCGCCTGAGAGAACGATATGGGATAGTTTGTTCCTAAGTGGTATTTCCACTCACCCTTTTTGTCCGTTAGGAGATTAATTTCATCATCATATTTTCACTTGAGGAATACATTAAGTCAGTTCATTATACAAAATCATGGAGATATAATGGAATGTCATAATATCTCGCTAACTTGGGAGGTGAAATAGAAATTTCATTCCCTCATACTAGTATCCGGATCCATAATACATCCATGGTCTATTCGTATCTGCCTCCTTTAATATGGCATAGAATTTGTACACAATATGTACCTTAGATTAATCGAGATTGTACAGAACTTCTCCCATTGATGAAATTGAATCACCTCTCGTGTCTTATCTTGCAATGTGCTAATGGATTCGAAACCTCGTTCTTGGATAGGGGATTTTCGTTGGACTGCCTGAAGGTTCTTTTTTAGCTCTCTTTCTCGGATGTGGGCATGATTATCAACTACAGATTCGCTGTCAAAAAGGTTACTATGCATGGTTTTGAAGCTTATGGAATAGGGCAAAGGCAATGAATTCACGAAATCTCAAAGAAAATGGTTACGAACAATGATTTGGTTAGTTATGATGGCTTGGAGTGTGTAGCTACTGATAAGGGCAATATATAAAGGCCATCTAGGGCTTTACTTGCCATGCAAACTTGGTGAATATCTCTGGAGATCTTGTCAAACCAAGAATGGAAAGTTATCAAAAATAACCTGTATGTTGTGCCATAAAGGGGGCATAGGGTGTCTTTTGTGTTATGTTTGCTTCAAGGTGTATTTTTGCCTTATGTTTGCTTCAAGGTGTGTGTATGTGTCACATCATAAGGTATCTATGGTGCGACTTGAAAATGAATCTTCAAATTTCCAATGTTGAGATTGTTGTGTCACGCCATGGGATTTCTATGCGATGACATGACTTCAATTTGGCCTTTTTGGGACTTGTCAAAGGCCTTTGGTCGTCCGTACTTGCACCCAACTAACATCTAGCTCCTTCATTGCTCTCGAAAACTTGTTTCCTTATAATTGTAACATCAAATAATGAGTCTAATTCCTAATTCTAACAAATTAAAAACAAACTAATATACAATATTTACAAATTAATTAAGTTTGATGGGTTAAAATTATGTCGTGCTACCGGACTTGTACCTCAATTCCTTAAATTTCCCTATCGACTTCATTTGTCATTCTCAGCTGTCTTTCCAACCGATTCCTTTCCTATCTAGATCTTGCCATTTGTCTCATTCACTTGTATTATGCTGACATATACCAACACAACTTAAAGGATACCCTCAATCGAGGCTGTTAGGGGTTAAATTAAATACATCATAACACTCCTCCCCTAATGATCCCTCAGTTTGGGAATCATAACCACATTTGAACACCTCTACTTCATCTTCGATCTTAACTATTAATTCATTTTTCGAGATCGATGGCCGATCTAGATGTGGCTAGAAATGGTCTACCCAATAAAATGAGGATTGCTCGATCTTCCTCAAAATCGAGGACTACAAAGTCAATAGGGATCATAAATTCCCGCACCTTGATCAATAAATCCTCGAGTACACATTTTAATTATACCAAGGATCTATCGGGTAGCTGTAGCATTATCAAGGTATTTTTAAAGTCCTCGAGCCTGAGTTTCCGATAGATTTATAGGGGTATTAAATTTATATTAGCCCATAAATCGCAAAGGGCTTTGCTGAAATGTCGATCCCTTATCTCTATAAGAATCATGAAACTACCCAAATCTTTTAATTTTGGTGGTATCTTCTTTGCAATTAACACGCTACACGAGGCATAAATGTCAATTAGCTTGCCCTTTTTAATTTTCTTGCACCGTGCCATTATTTTTTTTAGGTACTTGGCATATATTGGAATTTTGTCGATAAGTTTCAAGAATGACAGATTGATATTTAGGGATTTAAATAAATTGAGAAAGTTTATAAAATCTACCTCGTCCCTCTTTTTCTTGTATTCTAATCTCGTTGGGAATGGTACCTTCATTGTGCTCGATTTTAAGATTACCGGATCAGACACCGATTTGGCTATCTCTTCGATCGGCTCATTGGGCTCTAGCTCCTCTTCCATGGGTTCATCGACCGCTTTGGGAACCTCTTCCTCTTCATAGATGGGCTTGTTGGGTGTTTTCAATTCCTTTCCTAATCGCAAAGTGATTGTATTTTCATGCTCTTTTCCATCTCTCCAAGGGTTGTTTTCCGTGTTACATGGGATTGAGGTGTTCAAAACAGTTGGCTCAATTACTGAGTCGAACTGGCATTAACAAAATTAAGCGGACTGTATAATCCTTTAGCCATTAATCGAACATAATTCTTTTTAAAAAAATTAACTTAACCGAAATATTTCAGTTAATTCGATCGATTAACCAAATTAACAAATTTATATGTTTTTGTCTTCTAGTTAAAAAAAAGTTCAAAAAATATAAAAATATACATTGATAATGTTCATTTATCTTGAAAGTTAACCGAATTAACCGAAATTTTAAGTATTCAAACACTACATAATTGAAAACATTACATAAGTTCGGTCAATTTGGTTAATTACCCGATTTCAAACCAAATTAACCAATAATCAAAATTCTAAAAACCATTAATCGACCTCCAACCGGTTAACCGAATTAGATCAGTTTGGTCAATTAATTCAATTTTAACCAAAGTAAGAACACGCCTAACTAGGGAAACTTTGACCGATTTACTTTTGAAACATGGTCATTAATTGGATCATCTGGTCGAAGAGGTTGTCCATTCAGGATTCATTTCGTCCACATGTAGCTTGGACTTGTTGAATATCTGTCTTCATCACTTTTATTTCCCTTTCTAGTCGATCAAATCATTGACCACATGCAGCATGGTCATTACCCATGGCTCTTTGTTGTAAGTGTAAAGGTTGGTAAAAAGTGTTTGTTTGATTTTGCACTTGATTTGCTCCTCCTTGGCTACCTCTCCACTTGAGGTTCGGATGATCCAGCCAACTAGGGTTGTAAGTATTTGAATAGGGATCTCAACCCCTATTACCTATGTAACTTTGCTCTTCCAGTTGGTTTCCAGTAAATGGCTCCTCTCTTGGTTTGATAGTCGACTCTAAATGGTTAAGCTTTTCCAAAATTTGTTGATATGGGTCATCTTTGTTCATAGCTTTTACCATTGTGGGCTTTGATTTGAATGATAATCTTTCATTGGGCCACATGCACGAATTCATAACCATATCATTAATGATTTTGTTATTTTTCATACAGTGTGGAACATGAGAGATCCTCCGATCATTCCATCTAGGTTGGTTCCAATATTGTTGTCAACACCGTTATAGAAAATCTGAATTTGGAGCCACGCTTGCAATCCATGGTGTGGGCACTTGATAGCACTAGAAAGAACATAGGTTTTTCTCCTTACTTATTGGTTAAATTGTTCCCATTTAGTTATCCTTAGCATATATTTTAGCATTTTCGGTTTAGTAAATTGCATTTTATAACTTAGTGAATCCTAGCCTATTTTATCATTAATTTTGATATCTTTTTGCATTAATGTCGCTACATGAGTTAATTCAATATTGCGTCCAGAATTGTCACTACACTTGACAACTGTCCAGATAAGAACTAAAATTACGTGAGTTGTCCAGTCTGGTATAACCAACCTGTACGTATAAGGACAGAATAATTCTGAGTAAAAGACACCTGTACTATTGAAGGAGGATATAACAGGTTGACTTGAGAAGAAAAGGAGAGTTTTTTTTTTCTCTCAATCATCATCTCCATCATCCTACCTTGAAGCTTGCGGCCATGGCAGCTTAAGCCTCTCACAGGTAAGCCAACGTGAAAACCAGATGTAGACTAGCTTCTGACGAGGAGACCTAAGTGCGAGACAAGAGGGGATAGAGAGATTCACTCGAGTTGTTTAGAAATAGTATTCTCCACTCAATTATTTCTTATTCCTTTCTAAATGCTGGTGATTCCTCTATGTTTTTTGTTTTTAGGGAAGCACACATGAATTATTAGTTAAATGTGATCTTATTTAATCTTACTTTTATTGTTTAATCTTGGGGTTTGAATGTTTCTTAACACGGAAGTGTTATTGTAGTCATTGACACTGGAAAGTGCAGTGACAGTTCGAGCCAATAAGCATTACAACAAAAGTTGAGTGAGAATTAGAGGAATTTAGTCCACTTGTTCTTAATAATGCCATGTTGCCATCATTGAAAGGTAGGGTTAATGTGTATGCTTAAGTCTCAAATTAAATAGAGGAGTGATGCTTGGTAAGATATACATTGAATTTTATTGCCTCGACAATCACCTATCCTTTTATACCTTGTGAGCACTCAGTATTTTGCTGAAGATTCATGTTGAGGATCCCATTTTATCATTATCATATTTTATTTTATTGTTTTCAAGTTATTACATTGACAACTATCCTCACAATTTATCTCGTTTATCTCTAATTATTGCAACGACATTAATAAACAAAAGACACCCATCCCTGTGGAATCAATATCAGATAGACTCACATCTTTCTACTATACTTGCATCGATAGTGTACGCTTGCACATTGTTGCTGTGACGTTAAACAGTCGATCAGCATTTCTTTAAAATTGACTTGAAACATTCCCATGCCTTGTACGGGGATTCACCTTCGTACTATTTAAAATTGACAATCTCTCGCCTAAGCTGAATGGTTTAGCTAATTAAAAAAATTGTGTAGGAATTTTTCCACTAAATCATCCCATGTGGTGATGGAACCTAATTCTAACGAGTCTAACCAATCAGTCGCATTATCGCATATATAGAACGGGAATAACCGAAGACGCACAGCATCATCACATGCCCCATTTTACTTAAAGGTGTCGCAGAGTTGTAAGAACTGCTTCAAGTTTGATTTGGGTCTTCCACCATATTTCCTTTAATTTGCAACGTGTTCTGGATCATATGGGTCATGGCCATATTTATATTAAAATTATTTGCGTTAACAGTCAACCTTTTGATGCTACCTTGCACCGTATCGAGTGTAGGTAAGGGATACTTGCGCAACGTCTTTTTCTCCATTGGAATTTCTTCCCGAATATTTCCTTGTCACTCCTGTGGATCTTCAAATAATGGATTTTCCCCGGGTAGATTAATTACCGTGAGTGGATCAACGTTCATTATTTGACGATTTCACCTGAGTAATTGCTCAAGATTTGGATGTGGGTCGATCGAGGTACTCGAGCTTCCAGTCATAAAAAACCTGAAAATTTTAAAAAATGAATAAAAATAATTAAAAATAATGAAAATATTGTATCTATAGTTTTTAATGTTCCTTTTTATTTTATTAATTGTAAAGCTATTTTCTAGACTTAATGCTGAAACCTCTCTCGTAACGGTGCTAACGACTTCACTGCCTATAAATGTATTATCATTTATAGCATAAATATAACACCAAAAATATAGAAAATTAAATTGGCAGTGTCCGTAAGTATACAATTCAAATTGTAATATAGTATTTTTGTTTACAATGGGATACAAGAAAGTATTCCGAGGATCGTACCCAAGGGAAGATGTATTAAATCTACTGAAAACTTCTTTACAATAATAAGTCTAAATAGTAACAATTAAATCCTATATTATGATAGATCATAAAATAGATGAAGATTAGAAATTAAATCACTAAAAAAAAAAAACTAATGACTAGACAGATAAAACTAATCGGGAAAATTAACTTATTTCAGGGGTTGTAATTAACTTAATATTAGGGTTTTAGGGTGGATAAGCTATTAATTAACCAATTATTACCTCTCAGCCTCCAATTGATTAGTTAATTGGTTGATCCTCGCTTATCTCTCAACCAAGAGAAATTACGTTTTACTTGGAAAAACTTTTCTCCTGACCTCGTTTAACCTATGATTACTTCCTAGGACTGTTATGCCTAGGGTTTAAGAATGCGTAATTTAAACCAACTAATCCTATTAGGAAACCTTAAATCCTTCATTAATCAGATCCCCGTCCACTCGTTAATCTCCCCTAAGGGATTTGGCCACTCATATTATTCATAATCTTAACTCAATTGAATTAAACATTTAAATAACACAATTGAATCGAAAGAGAAAAGAGATTAGAATAATTCTAGATTTGATGTCGATTGAAGAAAGGAATAGCGAATCGCTCGATTGGAAGAGCGAATATTGTCGTTTGCAAAGGTAAATAGCTGGAATACTTTGATTAAATAAAAGAACTATTGTACCAAAATTGATTCCAAGAGAGAAGAACAAAGAGTTTATGAAAAGTAAAAGAAAACTTAATATAATCCTACTCCTAAACTACTAGTGTTTTTGGATGCATTGAAGACGACTTATTTACATCAAAC
The DNA here is from genome assembly GCA_013677275.1 of Gossypium schwendimanii. NCBI lineage: Eukaryota > Viridiplantae > Streptophyta > Magnoliopsida > Malvales > Malvaceae > Gossypium > Gossypium schwendimanii. Next base: position 5,853 of record JABFAF010266793.1, on the reverse strand, counting down.
CCATAATGTTTTATTTATAGGAGTGTTAGCAACACAAATTAGATCTTTGACACGTCCTAAGTCTTCTTATAAAGTTGATTGTACAAACGAAAATAAACCTGGAATACTTAGGCACCACATCAATCCTATGTCGCACCACACGCCGTCTATAACACAACACGACAAACAAATTGTGGCTTCCTTGGTTTGTTTCATGCTTTGACAGCTCTGAAAGCTTGTACATCACTCTTCCCTTACTCTTACACCTATTAGGCCTATAATTAATCATTCTAAACACTTAATTACACAACTTAGCCCTACCTAAGGCCCATGTCAGCCTAATAACTCACAAAATGTGTTAAAAAACTCTTATTTTACTAACTTTTACTACTAACTAATAAATACTGAAAATGTAATAATAAATACTAAAAGTGCTAGAAAACAAGCTCTTTAAGTGTAAAAATAGGCTGAAATAACTACTACATTTGACATCAGGTCACTCACCCGGTCCAATTGTTGAACCCAAGCTATAGGATGCTACAGTAATTAACAAAATAGTTACATATGATTCAAAAATTAAAAATTGTACAAAGCATTGTATAACTACTTAAGTTCATACAAACATGCTTTGAAACAAATTTGGGTTTAAATTGAGGTTACAAAAACTCTAAAATTGACCCAAAATCAAGTAAAAACCATTTTGAAACTTATACAAAAAGATGAGAAATTATGAAAAAAAAGGGTCACACAATCGTGTACCCAGGTTGCGTAGTAAGCTGTAACCGTGTAGAAATTGAGTCATATGACCATGTATTCAAACTGTGTAACTCGCTGTGGCTGTATGAGAAGCAATTCAAATTTTCATCAAAAGTCAATAGGTCGAGTATCAAACTAAAACAGTATGAATAACTCACACAGGTGTGTGACCAACACATAAGACAATTAAAACCCGTATGGTACAATGGTTCATAAATTCTAGCAATCACATGCTCATGTCACCTACTCGTGTGAGACTCATGGCCTTGTGTCAGCTCATGTAGGAGAAAAATAGGCTCTTTTTGATGCATGATACAATCCAACTCTAAAAGTGACTAAAATGCTTCTCCTTTGCCAATAAGAATTTTCCTAAAACATGTCAAAACCATGCAAAAACATGCCATCCAACATAACTCTAAATATCTAACCAATATGCCACATTTGGCACCAAGCACGAGAAACATGTCAATACTCTATTACCCAAAGTCTAAGCACTCAATTTCCTATCATACATACCTTAGACATTATACAACTATCATATCATTTATAACTTTCAACTAAACCTAATACCATATATAAATAACATTCTTCAACATCTCACAACTAAATATAGTGCAATTAGTGCATAACTACATAAACTAGATATTAATAATTCACTAGGACACATACTAACACCTTTAAATCATACCAGAATCACCTAAAATCAAAATGACAACCCTAGGTATATACGAAATTATATAGCCAAAAGGAAGTGCAAACTTTAAGGAGTTTGTGCTCTCGGTTGGATGATGAAATCAACTCAAAATGTATCTATGAACCTAACCTGCATACAAAAAGTGAATTTCACGATTAGTAGTTAATATAACGTATTCATTTGACCTAATGTTTAAAATTCATGCCATTAAGTTTCAACATGGATTTTTTTTTCAATGATTATCAACTTCCATATTTAAGAACATCATTTCTTCTTATGCTACCTTTGGAATTCCATACTAGTAAGCCCATTTTAACTCACTTCAATGATGACTTACCATGTTATGCTAACTCTGGAATTCTATGTTATGCCCGACAACGATGACTTACCATCCCGAGTTGCCCAACAATGGTGGTTCCTTAATTCATTCATGTCATCTCAGATTGCCCGACAACGATGACCTGCCACCTTGAGTTGCCCAATGACGATGGCTTTATCAAGTCTAGCCCTCTGGCATGTCGAGCACCTCTGTCTTTTATCGTATGGCTGAAACCAATACATCTTCATTTCTGAATTACTATACTTAAAGCGCTTCTGTCCAAATTATACCCAATAGCAAATATGATTCAACCTTATAATTATACACCTATTCATTTTGGAATTTTTCTTGATATTCAATTTCAAATGTCCCAAATCATTTCACTCACCACCAACAATTTATTGTAATAGTAAACAATATATAATATCGTAGAAATACAAAACTTAAATAAGTGTTAAACTATAGGAACATTTACCAAAACTCGAACTACTCATCATCAATTTTTACCTTCCCTGTTCCTTTTAATGCTCATGCGTCGACTTTAGCTACGAACATTAATACAATAGTGCACAACATTATTTCCCAACTCAATTTACAATTAATTGTAAAGACTTTCATATTTTGACATTTATTCAATTTAGTCTGTAAAACCGAGACCAATATAATTTTAAATTTAGAACTCAAATTTAGATTTGATTCCCCTATAGTCATTTTCAGACCATGATACATGTAGAGATAGGATAAAATTTATTAAATTCCATTCACTAAAGCTACCAATTTTCAAGTTTGAGAAATCAATCGAATTGCGACAACCTTTTGGATGAGATCCAAACATATATGGGCTTAGATGTCTGCAAAGATTTTGACGATTCATCTCTTAGCTTTGAAATGCACTCCGAATCACTCAATTTCAAGTTCAAGAGCTCAAGTTATGACCGTTTTAGTGAAGACTACATGAGTAGAATTTTTGGACAGGATTATGATGGAAATTACGAGTTTCATGCTTTTAATTCGAATTTATATCATATTGGTTTGGTTTTTAAGCTTAATTTTTATTATATATGAGTCTAATATTGTATGTATTAGGTTTTATTATTTTATTACTTATTTATTCCGAATTTTGGATATTGTTTAAGTATTTTAAGTTGTTTAAGAGTTTTTATTTCATAGTTAAACAAGATAGTTTAGTTTAAAACTACTTCTTGTTTAGATTAATTAGAGTTTCAATATACTTTAGTGTTTTATTTTGATGTACTTAGCTAGGTTATGTAAAGGCTTTTTCATTGTTCATTAACAGGCAATTGTTTTCATTAATAAAGTTTTCAACTCTAAGTGTTAGTTTATTTGTGCAAGATTTCTTTCTCATGATTTTTAGTAGAGTTTTCTTCTCGATTTTCTTAAAGGAGTCATGGGAATTCATTCTTTACCCTTCAATTTGCCAATGATTATTTCTTGAAGGATTGATTAAAGCCATTAATTGTGTTTGTTGGGATTTATATCTCAAAGGGTTCAATTGGACACTTATCCATCATATCCATCGGAAGCTTAATCTAGTTTACTCATGTGATATTTTTTGGAACTTTTAAAGTTTAAGAATGATAAGATTGATGAATCTTTGAAGTTTTAGGTATTAGATGGATAGATTTTAAGCTTAGGAGTGAAAATGATTAAATTGTGAAGTTAATTTGTAGTTTTGTACACCAGGGACTAAAATGCATAAATTTTGAAATTTGTAATCGAATTGAGAAATAGGAGGTCTTATAGAGAAAGGGCGAAAGAAGGATCGTATTCAAGTTGTTCTAAAACTTTAACAGTTCCAAAAAATATCACATGAGTCAACTTGATTAAGCTCTTAAGAATCCAAAAACATAAAAATTATAAGAAAAGAACAAAATTAAACTAACCAATTGAAGCTTTGAAATTCACAAACCTTAGTCGTACATCCCTCTCTTCTCCGTCTCTAATTTTCGGTTGAGAAAGAAGAAAACAACAATGTTTTCTCTTTCTCTCCACTTTCGTACTTGTTTATGTTTTAAGTTTTTATTATTTATGCAATTTCAATTTATAATATTACACAAAATTTTGCCATACTCCACCGTCCATTTTCATTTAAGTAGTGGTATAATTGCCACTTAAGTATCCTTTTTCTAGTTCTAATTATAAATTCTTTAAGAATTGAACTTTTACAACTTTTACAATTTAGTCTTGGAAGCTTAATTAATCACTAATTCGATAAAATTACTTATCCAAAATTCAATTCACCTATAATATAACTTTCCCAAATACTTAATAAAATATTCACAAGTCCAGTTTACCGAGTCAAGGTCCCAAAACTACATTTTTCGACAGCATAGACTTCCGGGCCATTCCACAATCTCCCAACCGTAAGGAAAAAAACTCACTTGGTTTTGGAACGACATTATGATAACCAAACCACCTTTGAAAAAGAACAATCCCAATCTGCATGAATCCTAAACTAGTGACCAATGCCGCATCTCGAGCAGAAGCTGTCAGCGGTCATATATAAAAATTCAAAAGTTAGTGGTGTCGAAAACAGTGGTTTTAGAACCCCATTTTTTATGTTCAAGGTCGTAAATATTATTATTTAATATTTTGAGGTTAGCATGAAATTTAATTAAATTTTGGTACTTTAATTTTGTTAATTGGATAGTTAATTATGGTACATGTATATCGACCCTAAAGTTAGTGGTGTCAAAAAATAAGGTATCGGGACCTAGTTTTCGTAAATTGAGCCCACAATTTTTTTACTAAGTTTTTACAAAATTACTATATAGGTGAATTGAATTTTGGATAAGTAATATTGTCGAATTAGTGATTAATAGTAGTACAATGACTAAATTGTAAAATGGTAAAAGTTAATCTATATAGATTTTTATTTGTTCAAGGGCTTAAATAGTAATTAAACCAATGTTAATATAGAAATTGGGTCATTATTAATAATAGTGGACGGTTGGTGACATATATGTGTAAAACCATTTATATTATATTATATTATATTTAAAATTTATAATAATAAAAACACATGTCATAAAATAAATTAAAAGAAAACCACCCACCTTCCATTCTTAACTTTTTCTTGGCCGAACTTAGGAAGAAGAAAGAGGATTGAGTTTCAATGTTTTATCCCTTGCATGGTAAGCATTTTTAGTCCATTTTTCATAAATTTTATATTTTTGAGATCGTGGTTGTAATAGGCCCAATTTGCCCGGGCCCAAAAGCACAAATGAAATAAAGCCAATATAAAAGCAAAAATTAAAAGTCCAAAAGTCCAAAAATACAGAAACATTAGCCCAATAAAATCTAACCCAAAATACAGTCCTAAACCCGGTTATAGCCCAAACCTAATCTGACCCAATACGACAAACCCGATTCCAGCCCAATAGCCAAAACCAGCCCAGATTTTTTTCACATCTGCAGAAACCATAGACAGATTTCGAAATCACAGGCACCGCAGCAATGGGATCCAGGCCTCCCGCGTGCATCGCCAACACACGCATGCATGCCTCCACGCCACGTGCCTCCGTACACTGTACCTGCGAATGAAACAAGGACAACGTAGGACACAAAGAAACAAAAAGAAGAAAAGAAAGCAGTGAAGGACATTTTTTGCATTTTTTATTTTTATTATTATTCTGTATTTTCTTTCGGTATATAAACCGATTGCAAACAGACAAAAAAAAGGAGAGAATATTGTATCAAAAACGATTGAAAGAAAAGCAATAGAGAACAGTTTTCTTAAAGGTGATTAGAGTCATTTTTCTTTTTTTTTTCGTTGCTTTTCGTTTATTTTTTTTATTTTCGATCGATTGATAGTAAATAAAGAGAAGGAAAGGAGAGGGTTACCTGGTACCTCCTTTAGATCCGTGCGAGGAGGAGCTAAAAAGCCCCTGGGGGTGCAGCTCCGACCGCTGTTGACGGTGTAATCGCGGCAGAGATGGGGCGGAATTATGGCGTTGAAGGCTAGGGTGAAACCCTAGCAGAGAAAACAAGAAGCAATTTTTAAAAAAAAAACTAGGCTGCTAATGGGTTTTTTTTTTAAGAAAATTTTGTTTAAATAATAGTACAATACGGCGCCGTTTTGAGC
>JABFAF010266690.1:0-11091 GCA_013677275.1 Gossypium schwendimanii | reverse complement strand
AATTTTTAAGGTGAGCCGATCACACCTTAATAAATGATCGGTGGCGACTCCAGTTTTATTTTTAAAGTCAACGACAAAATTTTTGTTTTCAAAAAGCGGTTTCGACAGAGCATATTTTTTTGTCTTTTAGTGAACTCGGGCCGAGCCGGGCCAGGCCCGGGCCAAAAATACCTTACCCGAAACGGGCCTATTTTTTTCCAAGCTCATTTTTCGGGCCTATATTTTTGCTAAATCCTCCTACATTTCGGGCGGGCCTTCGGGCCGGGCCGGGTGGAATATAATATTTTCCTCATTCATAATCTCAATATGAGATCCATTACAAATATCTTTTAAAAGTAATGCATTAACCATCGCAATTTTTGTGCTTTTTAAATATTGATATATTAGCTCTTCTAGAGCTTTCAACTAATTTTGTACTATCAAATATTGAAATAATATTTGTTTGTTTCAGTACCAAATAAGATAAATATTTTCTATCTGTAATGATAAAATTCATTACTACATTTTCATATCCTTCCTCAAAGAATATTAACAGAAACAAAATATTTGGGCATACATCACATATCTGGCCAATAATATTTCATATCACATTGATGAACCAAGAGTACAAAAGATGGAGATAAAAGTAAACCCGAAACTCGAAATAATAACCCTTAAAGCTAAACACAAAATTCTCTGAAAGCTCGTAAAAGTTAATACATAACTATATTATGGTTTATTTTTCTAGGGTGGAAAAATGACATATTTATAGGCTAAATTTGTAGGTTAAATAATATTAAAATAACCTATACTAATTAGAATTTAAGTGGGAAACTAAAAATAGAGTTTAACTAGGAGAAGAAAAGTCGAAAAATATGAGGTATAAGTCCACACTGCTTGAACTGATCTGATAAGTTGCCTCATTTAGTGAAGATGTGTCTTTTTAGAGAGTGTCGTGTTGATTTGTTAAGAGTTTTTTTGCATTTATTTTATAAGCATTATTTGTAAGACTTCAACTATTTGTAAGGAAGGTGCTTGGGCAAGTGGTCTAAACAAGTTAGGACTATTTATCGGAATTATAATTACTTAAAAAGTAAATTGGGTTTTAAGCAGTAGATGGTTAGATTGATTGTTGAATAAATCATTCACTGAACAAAGCTTCACAAGATAGGATTGCTCTCGAATTGCATTAGCAAACATTGTGCTTATCTCTCATTAGTAATTTGAATAACATATTAAGATAGTAATTTGAACAAGATGCAGACTGACTAGTTTGTTTCAAGAATTTTTCAAAAACAAAACATTTTTTAAATTGAACTCGTCTATCTTAAATTCTTTGATGTATTGCATTGAATAGACAGATAACTCACATATATCCCATGTTGTTTTACTTAGAAGATAATAAATTGTAGTTTGTCATGAGGGCCCAACTTCTTGTTGGGTACTAAAAATCTCGTCTTTTAAATTTTTGACAATTTTTGCGACAAAACCATTTACTCCCCATAAAAGAAAGCATAAATCACATGCTAAAAATCAAACTTTAAAGCATGAATGAAACCCAAAACAGGAGGTAGAAAATAAAGTCTTTCCGTGACCAACAACTTCCTCTTTCCCTCTCAGTTTTGGCAAAAATCCGAAGTAGTTGTGGCAACAGGTGTGCCAACGTTATGTGCAACATTCTTCAGCTCATAACAGAATAAATGAGTCTAAACACATGAAACTACTCACTTATCACAGTGCATATGTAATAAGATAACAAACACAACAACCATCAAATCAAAGGAAATTTTGTCCCCTTAACAACAATAATAATCCAAGTTTGCCGTACCAGATGTTCCAACTTAGTCTGCAACAAGTCAGATTTACTATTTTTCGCTTACTCCATTCTCCCCTTGTCAATTTGCATCAACAAGAGTTGTAACTTGTCGAACAATATAGATTTTTTCCACGAATCTTAGATGGAGTATTCAAGAAGGTTGATATGTCTTCAATATTGTCAACGCGTTGTAACTTCATGCTTTACCTGTGCATCCATCTTTTGTTGATGTTTACATTTGATGCTTTACTAGTGCATCAATCTTCTGTTGATCTTTAAATTTGATATGTGGTTGATTTTTTTCTCTCTTTTTTTCCTTAAGTTCTTTTACACGAGGTTTCAACATTTAAATTTGGCTCTTGAGCAGCTTATAACATAGAGGTTTGATTTGACCTGTAATGCCACAATAATGACATGTAAGTTTACATTTTTTTTTTTATTGCATACTTCTTGTTAAGATATTGTTCTTTAAGACGTGGTAATATGAGATTGGAGCATCTCTAGTATTACTCTACCTTCGAGTATTAATCAACTTATAACAATGAGGTCTAAAATGCCCGACCTTTCCATAATAGTGACATGTAGGTTATCGAGATTTCTCTGTCTCATGGGAAGTAACAACATTTTCTTAAGCCTTAGGAGAAGAGGTTTTCTCACCATTATCAGTATAGCATAGGAGAAGAGATTTTCTCACCAAGCTCGGATCTCCATCATTTGTTGTTAAATCGGCTTGATTTTTTTATATGTGCTCCTCTTCACCTATAACTCTTTCTTGGTCATTGGGATCAACGAGCAAGTCAACAGACTGCCTCCAACCCTTTGACCCAAATTCAAACCTTTTTTTGCTTTGATGTTCTCTTCTATTTTTTACACATTTTTCTTTGTTAAAAGTCTGATATTCGGCTCAATGTGGTTTTTTTGTGCTTATTGATTGTTGTTTGCTTGGGTTTTTGGTTGATTTGAATATAGGTTTATTTGGTGAATGAGTGATGTTATTGGAGATTGCTGTGAATAAGACTGGGAGTAACGGTGAATGTGACATTGTTTGAGAGGTTTGGTAGTATCAGATCTTGGGAAATGTTGTTGCAAATTCAAGTTGGACTAATGATTGTTGCTATGATAATCTACCATAATTTCATTATTCTCTTGTTTAGTTTGATAGATGATGAGTGACTTACTGAATCTACTTTCTTTTCTTGTAGCTCCAAGAAAAAATAGACTATTTTTTAAATTTATATTTAACCAACTATTTGAATCATGTCCATTAAAAAGTGCGGATGAAGCTTGAGAGAGGAAGTGCTTCAGAGAGGGTGAGTTGGGAGAGAAGGGAGAACAATGAGAGGAATGGAAAAAATAAGGGAAAAAAATAGGGGGAAATAAGGGACAAAAGGGAAATGAAGTAGAAATAGATTAAGAAAAAGGTTAAATTCTTTTTTTTTTAAATTATTAAAATGTAATGACGCTGATGACATGTCAGTATTTAACGGCACAATTTGTGTCGCATTAAACTTCCATACACCACTAACGTCGAATAATGACATAGTGATCAAAACGTTACAAATCGATAAAGTTAGTGATCAAAATGTAACAAATTAAAGTTTAGTGACTAAAACATATTTAAACCATACATAAAGTGACTTTGTAATTTAACAAAAATTAAATTTGGGAGTAGGTGATGTCAATGGTATAGATGAAATAATGAGATATCATCTGTGAATAAGCTTGTTTTGCACGCAAGCACTTAATTCTAAAATTTATCTTAAATTTTGTGTGTTAGCGAACAAAATTTATTTATAAAAAATAATATATATCTATTTTTTTAATTATTTTGAAATACTGTATCAAAGTTGTAGGAACTAGAAAATAACAAAAAAATTGCATCTATTTTTTTTTTCCGTTGAATAAGTTAATTAATATCATAAGCACAAATAAAAGAAAGGTTAATTTTGTCCCAACAATTTCTTTTTACTTTCCATCGGTATAGGAAAATAGTTTTTCCACCAATTATCAATGGAATCACTTTCTTACTTGTGAGAAAGTAACTTCTAAGAGAACGTTAAATTCTAATGAAAGTAAATTAATATTTTCTTGCCAAACAATAGAATCACATTCCAACTAATTAAATTCCTTGGAAAGTGACAACTTTCCATCATATCAAATGCCCTCCGAGTTCTTTACCATGAACATATAAGCCCTTTTTATCTTCAGGACTTCCAATAATTTTAGAACTATCTCTATTTCATGTAATTTTGTCTTCAAGCCTTTATATTGTCACCAAACGTTTATCTTTAATTTGAAGTCTCATGTTTGGAATAGGATTCTTTCAAAACGTGCTGCCAAATTCCCTTACGAGATAAGGATAAAAACTCATCAAGAATCATATTTGGAATTGGACTTTTCTATCTTGAAGTCTTCTAAATGTATTGCATCATGATATCGTATATATATCCAGCTTAAAGGATAAGAATACATGCAAAGTTCAAATTTGTCAATGATAAAACTAATGCAGAAACAAGTTGTGGTTTGTCATGTGGGCACAACTTGTACCATATTGTCTTTTTAAAAAATTATCTATATATGGTGTTTAGGCAAGTTATGGTCTTTTTAAGAGATTATTTATAATCCAAAAGAGAAATTAGTTTATTCTAACAATTAATAATTTATTAATAATAAAGTTGAAAATTAAAAATTAGGAAAAAAAAATTGTTTTTTAGTGAGCTCACTACGTGATACCATAGAGAAGCCGTAACATTTTTGTAAGGAAACCAGGCTTAAATCTTCGTGTATGCATCTTTTATTGGAGTAACCAACCTTTGCCTTAGTAGGGTTGTCTCACTTTCATCAAATATACCTTTTAAGTAATCTGTGCTCTTTAGATTTCCCAGCAATTGAACTGATGATAAAGGGCATTATTCAACTGTTTGCGTCTGCAAAAGATCAGCTCAAACAGGCCACTTTATACCTTTGATTCGCAGCTTCCATAGCAACAAACTTCATCTTGGGCAATCGATATAAATAAATGGGTCTTTGGAATTAAAATCGGGGGGAGTTTCAGACTCTAGGTGCTCAATGCGGGTTATACAGTAGCGCATGCATGCCGAACCTAATAGAAAATCATTAGAATACTATCGAACGGCATAAAAAGAGCTGCCTACATGACACCTACAACTTCTATTGTGTTGACAACCTGAAGATAAAGTAACACTATCCTCGGTAGTTTTAGACCAATTTTTATAATGTTCATGTAAAAGTAAACAGGAAGCATCTTGGCAGTGCTAGAAATTAATGATCAATGATCACAAAATGGTAAGACATGAAGAAATGGCAGATGGTACGACATCAAATCCATGTTCTAAAAGGATTCCATAAATAATAGCTAAAGGATCTTCAATTATTCCACCCAACATAAGAAACTTGAACCAGTTAGGTTAAACAATATGCATAATTGGATTCAATTCAAGGGGGAAAAGTTATTGAGAATCAATAGCAGGTCTAATTGAAAATTTTCAAAATAAGTTGCGACTTAGGGCAAGAAATTAGACCTAAGCATAAGAAGCTCTGTGTCTTTCTGAAACAGCAGTTAGTCCCTTCTTTGCAGTCCGGGAATTGGTCTTTGTGCGCTGTCCTCGGCAAGGCAATTTATCCTCGTGCCGGATCCCTTTGTAGCATTGAAGACCTTTCAATCTGGTTATGTCCGCATTGATGCATCGCCTCTAAATTACCAAAGAAATGTATAACATTTGAGAAAGCAAGTTTTATCAAGCAAGTAGAGAAGGGAAAAAAGTTCATACCAAATCTTCTCCAATGACGTATGTGGAAGAGACATGCTCGCGAAGAGCCATGATTTCTCTTCCGGTCAATTCCCTAGTGAGTTTGTTATCTATATTGAGCTCGCTTAAGATCTGGCGAGCTCTGCTACGACCAATTCCATAGATGCTCTGTAGAGACACTGCAATGCGCTTATGGTCTGGAATTTCAGCACTTCCCACACGAATGCCTTGTACTCTTATTCCATGAAACTGCATAAAACAATGAGAGAACAAAAGTTCCCAGCAGGTACCATAAAACATATAAGTTCTTTTTTTTCTGAAAACAAATGAAACCCTGATTTCAACTATCAAACCGAGTTTATCCCAGATGCACTATATACTTGGCATACACAAATGCACAACATAAGTATAACATCCTACCAGGTTTGTTGCAGTTCAATGGGAAAGAAAAAAGAAACCCAATTTAACAATAACACCATTAAACTGATATAAAAGTCTTGACTGGTTAATACCAAAATCTAATTTACATATTGTTTTAAAAAACATTTACTTCCTAGATTTCAACATGTTAATGGAACAAGGACAAAAAAAGATCAAAACCCACTTCTAATTTTCCTTGATTAAAAAGTGTACTTGGAAAAAGACTAATAGAAACAGACAGATCCATGAACCCAGAAACCGAAAGCTGATCAACACTAATTAGGAAATCATTAGTTCTAAAAATGATATAATCCTAAACCTTGGCAAGAGGTCAATGGATCAAAAAAATTCTTAAGATTGTAAATATTATGGATATCGAGAAATAAGGAGAGGCACTGACCGTCGTGGTTTGAAGGAGGCGATGACCGACATCAGATAGTGTTCCGACAGAACACCGTAACCCCAACATTCTTAAACGCTGAAAGAGCGTAGATTTGACGAGAATCAGAGCCTGCAACTTTGGTAAGAGGGATTTTTGCAAGGGTTTTGTTTATCATTCAGGACTTTGGGAGTTCAAAGAGCAAAGATCCACTAGGGTTGTTGAGTCTTGGGAGCCCCGATGTAAACTTAAACCATTGATCTGTTTGTAGTCTTGCCCTATAGCCCAAACCTTTTGGATAAGCCCGAGATTAGTCCCCCTAGTGGGCTATGACGGCTAAGTTTAACATGTCTTTGCCATGCTAATTACAATGGAATAGTATATTGGAATTATTATAATTTAGTTTATTTGTTATGTTGTTGTGAAATTTAGGGTATTAGAATAGAAAGTGTGTGGCATCCGAAGTTAATATTTATGATATTCCCAATTATGCTGTTTTATTACAGAAACTCTAAAGATGGCCACTGGTGGAAACTTGTTGAGATCTAAGGATGGATATATTTCTACACGTCAACATGAATCAGTAAAATCTCGTAATTGAAGACTTCTTCGCATGTCAAAATTTGATTCACCGAGTTTTTCTTTATTATTTTCAAAAAACTGGAAATAACCAATATATTTGTTTATTTACAAGTACCATTACAGGCACAACATCCAACATCGAAATTTGGGTATCGAGGACCCTCATACAATTATGGAGTCATATCTCAATGAGTTCGAGTTTTACAATGTGACTTGTGCTCGGTACTGGAAAAGGATTCGTGCATTGGTTATGGTGTTGGAGGTTTGAGACCCACGTATTCCATTTTCCATGTGGAGAATGCACAATCACGTTGGAGGATGTGGTTCTACAACTTGGCCTCTCAAATTGAGAACCATGTTGCCAAAAAGGAAGTAATTTATAAGATCTACAACATGTACTTGGGCAAGCATTTGGAAAGCAAATACGCAAAAGGTCTCCGTTTGAATATGACATGGTTAGAACAAAATTTTGTAATGAACGATTGATCGAGTCCCGACAAATTATGCTCATTGCAAAAGCATATATTTTTGTGGTTGATAGGAGAGATGCTAATGTCTGATAAATTTGGTAATTTAGTTCTTGTGGCATATCTCCCATTGTTAGCCTATCTACAAGAGTGCAGGGGCTACAACTGGGGTTCAATTGTCTTTACATTCCTATATCAGGAGATGTGTCTGTTAGGATCTAGAAGTGTAGTTTATTCGTCATTTGTACTTATAATTGTTTGAAAAGACTGATTTAAATAAAATCTCACTATTCACATTAATGTTGTTTGTATTTGTCGTTGACAGTTTTTGCACATAAAGCAAAATGTAAGCAAATATTGACTCATTGATGACCTAATGTTTAACTAATACTAAGTTGTATTATATGGTCAGATCGTAATGCGAGAAGATAGCTTGTATTAGTAGGTAAACTAAAAGTTCCACCGTCTGATAAATTGAAATTGAGCAAATTGATTAAAGGACAGTATGTCATCCATCAAGTCCAAGGGAGATACATTGTCTTGAGTATCTGAGCGGTTGACTCACAAAAGATAGAGGCATGAATGTAATTGTCTGAATTAACAGGATCCAAGTTGAATTAATCCTAGATTCGTTTATGGATTAATTCATTTGTGGCGTTCATAGTATAACTTACCTCAATATTAAATAAGTGACTTACCTTAATCCTAAGTAAGTTGAATTATCCAATTTTTTACTAATTTTGCATTTCATCTCCACTAACATGATGTCATTTTTGAACATTATGTTAATCAAACTTTTAGACTCAAATATCACACTGAAATTCGTATCACGAATTTGACCATTACAGTTCACCGCAGCATGAAAAAAAAACAATGTCAAAATTCGGGGAAAAAAAAACAATGTCATAATCATTTTTTTCCTCAACCTAATGAAAAAAAAAATGATTATTCAACATTATATTGTATATTAACACCAACAAATATTCAACAGTAATAAATAATAGTTTTTAATGTACATTCAACACTAATATAAGTTAAAAAATGTTATAAACTAATATATTTTCAACAACAATTCCAACTGTCTATTGTCTATTGTATATTTAATACTAATATGTAGTCGATGTTATTGTATCGATACATAAATTATAATATCATGAAAAAAGAAATACTTACGAAGATCGAAGAAGATTGAGAAATATATAAAAGATAGGAGATAGAGAAGGATAACAATGCTTTTAAGGAAAGGGTGTTGAATAAACCTACTTTTCCATCCTGTCTTGGTGTCAAAGTGTATATATACACAAATTTTCTACTACAGTGAATAACTACTAAAACTATATAACCATTTCAAAAATTTCCCCCACCTTTGCCATTACTATTTCACTTACCCGTTACCCATGCATTGCCTGGTTCTATCATCTTAACTTCTCCCTTGTTCTACCATCTCCAAGCAGCTTTCTTCTAACCTAGCCTCTATATTTTTCAGCCTTTCAAAACGCATGCACGAGAAAGTTGTATTTCTCTGCCTTCACGTACGTGCTCCTTCAATGCGCATGCATGCTGGGATGCTGGGTCTATACTTTGAGGCCAATCCCCCATAGTAACGACTTCACCTCTCCCCTGCAAACTCAACTAGTTTGTTTAATAATTGAGGAAGTCTACTATTTTACATTTTTTTGTAACTCATATATACGAGAATATAAAAAAAAGCCAACTTTATTTCATCAAATAAGATAATTTAAAAAATTAATTTTGAAATTTCTCCACCTTTTCATAACAAAAACCTTAGTGGCTCAACATTTTCAAATCAAATCTTTGCTTTATCGGCGATGGTGTTAATCTTTAGGTTGGTTGTTGGGTACGATCTCTTCAACAATATTTTATTATTTTATTATTTTTAATTTTAGTTCATATTTTTGTGATTTTTGTTTTGTTCATTCTATTTTTTGTGGAAGCACCAATGATTTTAGTTTTAGTTTTTAGTTTGCATGTATGTTCTAAACGTATATATGAAATTTGTCAAGGTAAAGGTGTTGCTAGATCTATGAGAACCAATTCTTAGAGGGCTTTATTATAATAGAGCATAATAATATTGTTTGTAAAATTGAAATATGAGATGATAAAGATAGTCTATTTGAGACTTGGTCCTTTGTGCATTACTGATGTGATGTTTCTCTTAAGCTTTTGGTAGTGGTTACTTAGTTGACTAGAGTTCATCAATAGATGATTTAACAATAGAGTAGCTAAGATGCAATTTTTAACGGTTTAATCAAAGACACGGCATTTGTGTGCATTAGTGTGTAGTGTCTTAATTATCGTTTATATATCTTATTGTTTATAGTTTTTATTAATATGTTTTACCTTAAAAAAGAGTAAAAAAAAATTTGAGAACTTATCTGAATATTATATATTAACTTAAAATAAAGATAAAAGTGTTAATCAGAAAAATATTTTTATCAACATCATGTTGATGTTAATAACTAATAAGTGCTAAATGCTTAAAACATTTCCAAATTAAGGCTTAAGGGTGTAGTTTTGGTAAGCAAATAACAGTTGAGGTTAGGAGTCGGTAGCTGACGTGGCGTCAGGTTCATTCGCACGTAGGAACAAGGAAGCAGCCGAAGCATCCGCAAACCAAACGAGGTTTCCATCTCGAGGCAAGACCATTTGGGCCGGGTGCGATAGAATGGGCTTCCGACCCACCATAGTATCCATGAAAGGACGGGCGGTATCCAACCCAGAAGCCACGATGATCACGTTGGCAGCTGCGTTGATGACGGGGAGAGTGAGGGTGACGCTCTCGCATGACCCGTCCTTGGAAACGCAAGCTACCCACTGAGACTCTTCTTCCAACACCGGATGATTGGGGTATAGAGACGACACGTGGCCTCCGGACCCTAGAGATAGAAGGATAAGATCGAATCTGGGACAGTCGGTTGATCGGGAAACCTGGACCGTTCGACTTTTGAGTTGTTGTCGGATGGCAAACTCGTAGCTATTGGCCGCTGACTCGCCTGATAGTCCGGGACTCACTGGGTTAACGTGTGCTGGCAGTAAAGGAACCTGGGCATATTGAATCCGTAATCAGTTACACAAATAAGAAATGGATAAGAACAATTATGGATAAGTGATACTGATAATGGAGAAAAAGGACAAAAGAGGCTGTCACTTCATAAAGACCTCTCGGCTTTTCTACACTTCTTCCAACACTCTCCTAGCTTCCTTTTTAGCTGTCAATTCAATTTTGTGGATGAAATATAAAGTTTAATTTTGTTGTTAGTTGTCCTTTTTTTATAAAAAAAATACTAAAAATTTAATTAACTATAAAAATAAGGTAAGAAACAAATTAATTACAAAAATAATGTGTTCGTTAAAATAATTCTATGTATTGCTCGGTAAATTTTAAAAAAAATCTAATAGAATAGAATTGAAAAAAATAAAAAAATAAATATTTTTTTTATAATGCTACCTAACATATTGACGGCATTGATGAATTTAAAGAAGTTAGTTTACGGTTGAAAATAATATTTTCTCTACTATTAATATCTTAATCCCTAAAGTTATAGTTTTATTTATCTTCTTGTCTAGCATATTGGCGGCACCAATTAAATTTTTTTTAGTATTTTTCTTTCAAATTTATTTTTTAAAATTTACCGATATCGTTAATGTGTTAATTGA
>JABFAF010266566.1:0-11752 GCA_013677275.1 Gossypium schwendimanii | reverse complement strand
ACCAAAAGATGATATGTAAATATTTGATGATGAATAGTTATTAAAATGACTAAGTATGAAGGTGTTTGTGGTTATAAATGTCTAGGTGCTAAATTATGCATAGAAATCATGAAAAAGTAAAAATTGGTGGTAAATCAGTTTTGAGACAGCAGTAGTGACGTGATTTTGAAAAATCACCAAGAATAGTAGAAAATGAATTAGAGGGTGGATGAGATATAGAATTAAAGTTTATTGAGTCTATTTTTATAGAAAAATTACGATGTAGACAAAGGAATTATGTATTCTGAGATATTTGCATTTTAGTTAGACAAGGTCAAAGTGGTTTTCGGAATCCCCTGTTCTGGAAAATCATTAAAACTTGTACCAAAATAGTTATGAGTTGTAATTTATATGTCTAGATTTCTTATTGAGTCTATTTTCTGTAGAAAAAGTGAGAACACTATATGAAGTCTGTACAATGAGATAATTGAATTTTAATGACAAGAGGTCAGGACAGTTGATCAGTGAAATAGGGGAGAATTTAACTAATAAACTGTACTAATTGACTAAACCAAAAATTTTGAAAAATTTATGATAAAAAGATATATGAGTCTAGTTTCAGATAAAATTTACGGATCTAAATTTTGAGTTTTGTAGCTTGAGTTATAATTAATTTAGTAACTGCTACACATGTGGATAGCCTTATTATGAACAGTGAAATAACTTTTAAAAGTAACTTTTTATGCCCCAAACTTTTACGTTAAGTCAAGTAACGCCTCATGCTCGACTCTGGCAATGGTCTCGGGTAAGGGGTATTACAGAGAGGAAATTCAAAAGTCAACTCAGAGAAATCCAAAAGAAAACACCCCATTAGGAAAGAAGATTCAAATCCTACTCATATTGAATAGCGAAGTAAGGGAGACAATCCAATACCACATATGGGAAAAGTTCTGTACAATTCCAACTAAAGCGACGTGCATTGCTATCGTTCAAGAATTTTATGCTTCACTGAAGGAAACAGAAGCAAATCAATCAAAAGTTAAGTCGTGGTCACAGGACCTATCTATGAAGATCATGCAAAGACAACAGACTGAGGATGCCACAATTTCCCGCTGTTAAATACTATACCAAGCCCAGAACTAGTAAAACCAATGAAAAAAAAGATACAGAAGAAGATGACAGAGAGTCGAAGCTTGATTCTGACTAAAACATTTTTAATTTAATTTCGACTACTTACTTATTTTTTTAAGACTTGGATATTTTTATTTTCTTGAATTTTTTTTATTTTAGGCTTAGATTTTTTTTTTTTGTAAATTGTATTTTTGTTTTCTATCTCTGTGTAGGAACTCCAAATTTTTTTGAAGGCACTACACTTTTGAGCTTAATCAGCAAGGAGGAGACCACCCAACAAAATCTGAGAACTTCTAATGAAAATCAAGTAATCTCATTCCTTTCATTTTTTTATGCACATTAAGGACAATGTGCTGAATGAAGTGTGGGGTGACATGGAAAAAATTTTAAGTTTTTCGACTTTTATTTGCTTAGTTTTTATATATTCTTACTAGTTAATTTTTTTTTCTATTATGTGTTCTATTGTGCTTGAGCTTGTAGAAATACAAGTGATTGGTTAGGAGCATGTACATAGGTTGTTTGTTTAAACTATAAATTTAGCCTGAAAATAAATAATTTAGGTGATTTATATTTTGACTAATTAATTCAATCTATTAGGCTGTGAATGGGAAAAAGGGAATAAAAATATCATATGATAAAGGAAAATATGAATAGGTATTCATGTTTGTTGAATTATAGGATGTTTGAATTAAAAATGCTAAGTAAATAAATCTATGATTATTGAAACGATGCAGTATAATAAGTATACTCGTTAAAAGCATGTGTTTAAATTCAAATGAATTGTGGGAACAAAAGCATTGTGAGGGTTAAAAGCATTGCGAGTGTGATAAAAGTATAGAATGGATAAAAGTCAAGTGTTGAGTGTTTGCAGTGAAATAAAAATATGAAAAACTGAGAAAAATCTCACTCATATTGGCACAAAAATTCATAAGTGTTTGTACTTATAAATATTGTATTAGAGTTCAAAGCATGGGTGAAAGAAACTGAGTAGAGAAATTTGAACTAAGTGTACTCTTCACGTATAAAAATTATCTTCATATATACATTTTTATGAATTATATATTTAATTTTACTTAACTTATTTGCTTTGTAATCTTTTGAATTAATATGTTTGAATATAAATAACTGTAAATTATTTGGACATCTAGCTAAAGCTATGTGTTTAACACAGTTTCCTAGTGCCAATGCTTCAATCTGAACACGTGTACCAAGCTTGCTCAAGAACATTTTCTTTTCTTGCATGCTTATTTTTCATTTTATTTGTTTTGTTTGCTTGTGGACAAGCAAAAACTTAAGTGTGGGGGTATTTGACCTGCCACCAATTGTGGTGGTAGTTTTAGTACATTTTGGCATTTTAAGGGCTTGTTTTCTAGTCGTTTTATATTTAATTATTACATTTTTAGCTTTCGTAGTTTAGATTTAATTATTTACAAAATAAGAGTCTTTACACAATAATTTATGTTAGTTGACCTATTAGACAAATACAGGCCTTAGGTACTTTTAATTTGCTTAATTGAGTGTGCAGGATGTGTAGTTCTAAGCCCAATAGCTTTATGGATGACTCACAAGTGTAGCATAAGTTTCCTGAGTTACAACATGTGAAAACAAACTTCAAAGCTCAGATTTAAGGTGTCGTGTTGTGAAACACCCTTGGGCATGTCACAACACAAAGCTAGCCGTGGGGAGCAAGAATCGATGAGGTTATGGCCTATAATAGACCTAATTAGGGTTCTAAACATCTCTATAAATAGAAAGGGTATTGCTAATTCATAGGCAAGACTTTAGGAGTCGTAGTTAGTAGATTTAGGTTTTAATCTGTTTTATTTTCAGTTTCTAAATACTTTATTATTTTCTATTAGGTTCAATTTGAACCTAAGTCCCTTTTAATAAAGTATTCAGCAGTTTTCTTTTTCTTTTTTTCTTTCGCCAACATTAAGGTCAGTTCATTGTCGAGAGATTTCGCAACTCTAAGAGCATTTGATTCATCAAACGGATCAATTTCTTAACCTTTATCTTATTTTAATTTATTTATGTTTTCTTTCATGTTTAAATTAAATCTAAGAGTTATGACATCTAGATCCATAAGAGGCTAAGTCTCTAAAGAGATTACTGAATGGATATGGGGGTAGTAAATGGAGGAATACGATTTTTCCATAGGAATTAATTGGGTTTTAAATTATGTGTGCTTAAACCCTAGGAGTGACGACCTTAGGAAGTAATCTAGGTTAAACGATGTCGAGAGGTAAGTTTGTCGAGATATCATAATTTATCCCAGTGGAGAAAATAAGGTCGAGAGATAAGCAAGCATCTATTGATTAGTTAATTTGTAACACCAGATTTCCAATTAATCCAAAAATCTAAAATAATTGGAGAACAAAATTGAAAAAAACCGCAAGTTAAAGGCTCTATTGAAAGAAACGAGAAAGATGGAAACAAAATTGGACATGGTTGAGAACCAAACCTGGTTCGGTTAGTTCCTTAGTGGGAGATATAATAATTAGCTATGGATGGTTTTTATAATGGTGGTAATAGAGCGATAAGGGCTATAAATAGTTGGGAAATGGCTTCCCAGATATTATTTTCTTCTCAATTCTATTTTCTTTTCTCTCTTCTGCATCTTCTTCTTTGATTTCTTTGAAGAGTAGGAAGACATGGAAGGTAGACTTCATGAGTATAATGCTAGACAATTGGGGAAACCATCATGCTGGTAAGGCTTTTAGCCTTTCTGTGTATGTAAAAATTAAGAAATGAAGTTATGGATCTTTAGAATTATCATAAGGGGTCTGCATGTTTGAAAGTTTAAGATTCTAAGTTGAAGTGCAATCTTAACCAGTGGGTTTTTGGATGTAAATGCTTAGCTTCCAAAAGAGTGGAAGCTCTAGCATTCGAGGAAGCTAAGCTATGAAAATAATAAAGCTTCAAGTGAGTTCCTAAAACTCCATAGACGTTATTATTTATGCTGTCTAAGTATGCCACAATTCCATAAACATGAAGCATGATGATATGTGCATGTATTGCATGACTGTAGGAAAAACCTTCAAGGGTTAGACGAAGTTACGAAGGGAAATTGGGAGAGAACCTATTAGATACCACCTCGGGTGAAGCCTCGAGCCTTGCGGCGGGAACACTGTGGTGATCAAGCATCAAGGTTAGGTGGTGTAAAGGAGGTAATGAGAGGAGGATTCAGGTAATATGAATCATGGAAAGGTATTTATCACGACAGCATATCGGCTGGTCCTTTGGGGTGACACCATAACGATAATATATGGCGTAAGACCATAGATGATAGACGCTATGGCAGTCTAGTATGAGGTACACAGCGTAGCCATGTAAAATGAGTAAGACCATCGATGAAAGACTCCACGGCATCATTTGATAGTGTGCCAAGATGGAGAATCGATGTAAGACCATGGATGAAAGACTCCATAGAATCCACAGAGATAAGTCCACTAGGACAGTAAACATAGAACAGAGAAGGTCCACTAGGACAGTAAATAGAAAATAGACAAAGTCCATTAGGACAGTAAGCACAGGGTAAGTCTGAGGCGACATAGAAAAAACATGAGGTAAAAAGGGTGTAACACCATCACTCGATTATGGAAACTAACAGAGAGAGTCCATCAAAGTGGTATACGTGAATTAGTCTACCAGAACATTCCAATAATGCAGAACGCTAAAACGGTAGAGGCCAGGTACAACGCATAGGGCTACAAGAGTCATGGCTAGGAGTCTGCCAAAAGGGTAAATGAAATAAGAAGGGTATATGACCATAGCTCGGCTATGACAAATCATAGACTCCGCCAATTCATTAAGCGAAAAGGTAATTGTCTATGCGACAGGTATGAGAAACCACGTAGGTTGAAGAAGAGTTAAAAGAAAGTATAAGGAGTGCCAAGCGGATCTGGAGGAGTCCTGCAAAATGATAGAAGTGATAAGGAACAAGGTATAGGTGAGGACCTAACAAGAATTAGAGGAAGATAGGTTGCGTAAGAGTTACCCTATTCATGGAACTATTTAAAAAGGAAGTTATGCAAGCTAAGAATAGAAATGTATTACAATGGATTTCAGAACGAGACTACCAGTAATTGTTGGTAGATTGATGTAATCAATTCACTTTATTCTGGTTCGAATAGATTATTCAATTGAGAAGCTAGTTACGTTATATGAATCTAAGATTGTTAGATTGCACTGTGTGCTGTTATTCATTGTTTCTAACTATGATATGAGTCCTAAGTATTAGATTAAATTTCAGTATTGTTTTCCATTCGCAGACATACAACTAATTAGAACGAGTTGTTCAGATTCTGAAAGATATGATTCGATGTTATATTATTGAATTTGCAGGCAGTTGCAAGAAATATTTACCATTGACTCAATTTGCTTATAATAATAACTATCAATCTAGAATTAATATGGCACCGTTTGAAGCATTGTACGGGCGTAAATGAAAAACTCTATTATAATGGTGAGAATTCAATGAAAAGAAGCCAGTCCGGACTGACTAATCCATGAAACTGAGTGTAAAGTTCCTATTATCAGTAATTGTTTGGAAGTTGTATCTACTTGTCAGAAACTGTATACGGATTTGAGAAGAAATGATATTGGGTTTCAGAGTAGTGACAGAATATTTCTAAAAGTCTTTTCTATGGAAGAAAATTCTCCATTTTAGCCAAAAAAAAGAACTCAGTTCAAGGTTCATTGATCTGTACAAGGTCCTCAAGAGAATGGGGCCAATAGTATATAATTTGAATTTCCTGTTATAACTTGAAAAGATGCATAATTGTTTCCATGTTTTAATGCTATGACGGTATAGATCAGATTTCTCTTACGAAATAACTCCCGACAAGATAGAAATACAACCTGACTTCTATATTCAAAAGAACCTATAAAATATTAGCTATCGTTAGTGAAAAATCTTGTTAAATCGATATGGTATAGAAGAAGCTACTTTAGAAAAGGAAAATTTAATAAAATTATTTTATCCAAACCTATTTTCAGGTAAAAATTTTGAGAACAAAATTTCCTAAGGGGGAGTTGTAACAACCCGTTTTATGTTGTTGTCAGGAACAGTAGTTTCGGGACCACAATTGCGATGTAATAGTCCATATATATATTTAATTAATAATTATGAGTTAAATATAGGATAATAGTGAATCATGATTTTATAGATTTTATTAAATGGTTTGTTAGTCAAGGTAAAATTGGTTTGTACTAGAAGACAGTAGTTTTGAAAAATAAGATATTGGGATTTTGCCTCTATAAACTGAGCCCGTAAATATTTTTATTAAATATTTATGGATTTTTTATATAGGTGTATTAAATTTTGATCCGGAAATTTTAGTGTTTAAATGACTAAATTAAGGTACAATGACTAAATCGTAAAAATCATAAAAGTTAATCACTATTGATTTGTATTCGTTAAAAGGGTTTAAAAGGTAAATTTACTTTTAACTTTGTTTTATTAATTATTAAGTAAAATAAAAAATAAACATTTGTTTATTTTATCATCTTTTTCACTGATTGAGAGTAAAAGAAACCAAGAAGCCATTGAAGAGCTTCAAGAAACCTTCAGCCCTCTTGTATGGTAAGCAAATCAACCCTTTTCTTATAATTTTTATGTTTTTAAGATTGTTGCAACTAGGTCTAGCTAACTCGTATCTCCTTTTTCAGAACTGCTAAAGTTTGTCAAAATTACCATTGATGATTTTGGAAGATTTTGAAGCTAGGAAATGTTTTAAGACTATTTTGTTCAATGAATTTTGTTAGTTTTGCAATTAATGACTAAAATATAAAGATGTTAAACTTAGCATGAAAATATTGTAATTTTTTTAGTGATTAAAGGCTGATTATGGATGGAATTAGAATTGGTTATGTGTATTGGGGCTTAAATGTGAAATTTTTAATAGTTTTGATTTTAGGGCCTAAATTGAACAAAGTGTAAAAGTTCAAGGAAAAGTTGTAAAATGAAAATTAGAAGTCATATACATAAAAATGAATACAATAATGTATTTTAAATTTATATATTGAATTTAATTATTATATGGATCAAGAATTGAACCGAATGGAGGATAATTGGGGAAAAAGGGAAAAATCACGAATTAGTCCCTACGAGTCAACCGATAGCATATACTAGGTAAGTTCATAGAATAGATATATGTTTATATGTTCAGTTTATATGAAGTATGAATTAGTTAATTAATTTGTGGTTGAATTATTAATATTGAATTGAGGATATTAACTGTTTACAGTTGAATGTAAGGTGAGAAAGAATTACTTGAAATGTGATGAATGTATATATAAATATTTATAATTTATATTGTTTTGAATTAGATTAAATTGATTTGTGGTTGAATATTTAATATCAGTTTATAATTATAAATCTTTTACAATTAAGTATAAGGTGAGAGAATATTTAATTGGAATTGATGAATGATTGTGAAATGTGAGATATACGATCTCAGAATGAACGTAACAAATTTATAGCATGTGTATGAATATTATGGAAGAGCCTCTAATTTATAAATTTTAAAAATTTTGTTTAAATGCTTGTTTGAATGTAGTAAACAATTAGGATACGATTTGATGCTAATAGGGTTAGAATGCGCGCTTAAACAGATTTGCACTTCGATCCCTCTATATGCACTTCGATGCCTCTATTTGTACTTCAGTGCCTCTGTTAGCATTTTGATGCTCTCTAGTGTGTTTTGGGATACCCGAGTATCCGAATTACTTTGCTATAGTTCATCAGGCCATCTGTTGAAAAAAATATATATATTGAATTCATGAATTATTTGGAGATGATATGTTTATATGAATATTGAAATGTTAAATGATGAAATTGAATAAATAATGTTTATGTGTTTAAAGTTTGTTTAAAACGATATGAAATATCTGGAAAGTTTATAGCTATAGATATGAAACACTTGCTTTGTGAGTGTGATATTGGTGATAGAGTCATGTTTTTAAAAGAAATGGAATATGATTATGAATTGACATAATCAAATGGTTGATATGTTTTATATGTGTCGAATATTTCCTATTGAATGATACAGAAATATGTCATATTAAATGATTGAGAGATTATACGATTGATATGTGAAATGCTCACCTAATTATTTTAAATGTATTAACAGGAACTCGTATTAAATTTAGTTATATTCATTTACTTAATTCTAAACTAAGGTAAGAGTTTTGTTTAAAAAAATTATGAACTTACTGAGCTTCTTAAGCTTACTCGTTTAATTCTTGTTTTTTGTAGTTGATGTTTTGCAAAACTAGCCGAATGGATCAACTTCAGAGCTCAAACTATCCAGCCTTTGTTCGGTAGTTTTTGACTTGACTATCTTGATTTGTGGCATGTATATAGGGCTTTGAAGTTAATGAGTTTAGTTTTCTAGTTGGATTTGTAAATTTGGTTCATAATGATATATCATAGTAATATCATGTTTTGTGTTTAATTTGTGATGTTGGTGGAAAAGTCTAATTGAATTTTCTTGATGGATTTAATGGGTGGAGAAATGTTTTATGTCATTAATATGGAAAGCATGAATTGATGTTTGTTACATTGATATGGTAGAAGCTTTGATGCATCATTTGTGCATAAATGTGAAGTGGACATTCTGGTCTAAGTAGCTTATAGTTTTGGATAAATTTATTGGCCCCTGATATGTTGTAGAAATGAATGAGCTTAGCATTTGGTATTTTGAGCTTTGTTGATGTTTGAATAAGATTTACTATATGGTTATGTTATTGGTTATATTACTTGTTGATATATATAAATTGTGGTGCCAATGAGGGCATATTGGTTAGGCACTTAGGTTGTGTGGTTTTGGTATGTTTTAGGTGTGTTCATATGTGTTTTGAAAAGGTGAAAGTGGTTGGAAATGGTTTGGCTTGGTACCTAAGAAATGGTTGATGAATTGGCTTGAATATGAAGTCAATTGGGTGCACACAGCCTAAGACACCGGCTTTCACACAACCACCCCACACGGTCTTATGTCTTATTGATTTTTAGGTGCATGATTTTCCACATGAGTTTAGTTTGTTACACAGCTTGGTGACACGGCCGTGTGACCCTATTTTGAATTGCACATAGTCTGACGACACGATCGTGTGACCCTATTTTCAATTTGTACATGGTCTGAGGCCACATGGGCTAGCCTCTTTCACACGGCCTAACCACACGGCCACATGAACCCTATTTTCAATTTTTACCTTGTTTTCATAATTTGATTTGATTTAATCCTTGATTGTTTCTAAATCATTTTTAAGGCCTTATAGGCTCGAATTAAGCTTTGTATAAGATTGAATGACATGTTTATTAAATGAAATTATTCTTGATTGTTCCGAAAATAAATTTTTGAAATGAAGTGTTTTACTTGTGTTTTGTTAATTGTTGTAACTTCCCGCACCCGTAATCTGATGACAGTGATGGGTGAGGGGTGTTACATTTCATGTTTACCACTTAGTAGGATTACCATTTGTATTTAAATATCCTTCAATATAAACAGTACACATGAAAGAGTCAGAATAGAGACTCACCTTATTCTCACCTACTACATTTCTAAGCTCCAAACTCTGACATCCTTCTCGACCCAGCAGCATCAACTGCTTAAAGAACATAAATTCACTATCACAACTCTTATATATACAATTTACTTAACATCTCAATCACTGACAACCTCATACAAAACCTTATACTTAAAGCTTTAATGTTCATTTACTCTTACGATCTTACTCTTTCAAAACTTAACATGCAGAGCTATAACACTTATTCAGAGATGAAATAACCATTGATTTGTCCAAGAATCTTAGCTTCCTCTTACATAAAAAGAGCAACCAACAAATAACATTTAATATTTAAGAAAAGAGAGAATTAAAGAGTCATTCTGAAGAAAGAAGAAAAACCCTCTCACAAACCCTACTCACATATATAGATATAACCCAATGCACTTAATGGAACCTAACAAGTGTCAAACGTTTTAAAAGTTTTCTTCTTAATTGTCTACATAATCTGGAAGAATATAAATGAGAGTATTTTCTATAGGTTACTTGACCAGTTAGTTTAGCTAGTTTACAATCAAATCTAGTTACCAAAACCTGCTCTTCAAAAAACTTAAATTAATTAGGCGTATTATACTTTTGGCAGTATCTTACATAATCCCTACTTTCTTTTATCAAATTCTTTCTTTTACTAAAAAACTCATCAAAGGCTAAACCTTGATATTCACCCATGGGTGTATACTCAATTCGCCAAAACATAAGTTTGACAAAAGTTTATAATTGAGTGAACTAACTACAATATTACTCCAGCACAAACAACTTTACCTCTACTTGCCTTCAACTCGGATCATCAACATTTGGGGTCTGACATATTTTACATTTGCTACCCTCATGCAATATGGTTTATTTATGTGTGAACTAGTGAAGGAACTCACTAAGTTCATTTGAACTTACAACAGTGTGGCTGATGTTCGCAAGACTTGCAAGGATGATTGAGGACTTTGAGGAAGGACCAAGCCAAATGAAGTGGAGATTGGGGATCGTTGTTGGATCAAATTCATTCACATAGGAAGGGGTACCATTGGTGGCTTCGCCTCAAGATCTATAACAATGAAGCCAAATAGCATCCGTAGAATCTGGATTTTTAGGATGGGTAGTCTTTAGCAATATTTTAAGAGTATTTTTGTAAACAAATAGTCTGTAGAGAAATAGAAATCTAGTGAGACCAAGCTTTTAGATGAGCTAAATGATTTTCATGTAAGAATTATTATTGGTTTTATTTTAGTCAGTTTTTAAAAGTTTAGCTGAAAAAATTAGTTATAGGTGAACTTGGTAGATTTGTAACGCTCCATACCCAGATCCAGCAAACAAGTCGAGCGTGGGGTGTTACATAATTAGTAGAGGCTGGGAGGTAATACTAGTGAATTAATAGTTAATTCCGTCTAAACCTGAATTCTAAAGTTAATTACAACCACTGAAATGAGTTAATATTTTGTTGGTTATTCTAATTTAGTTGTTTGTCAGTTTTCTGTTTATTCAATTCAATTTAATTTAATTTATGATTTTCATCTCTTTTATTATTTATCGTAATATAATTTTTAGTTATTATTGTTTAGACTTGTTATTGTAGAAGTAGCTTTTTGATTTAACTCATCCTCCTTTGGGTACGATCATCAAAATAATTCCTTGTGTTCCATTGTACACATCTATATTACAATTTGACTCGTATAATTGCAGACACCGTTGATTTCATTTAATATATTTGTAACAGCCTGTTTTCAATGAAATTAGAATAGTGGTTTTGGGACTACAAATTCAACATAAAAATATTTATTTTACTAATATTTTAATGTGTAGCATCATATAAAAATTTCGTTAAGAAATTTTACTGTTTGCATGCTTAATTCACTAAAAAGGACTAAATTACAAAAGGTGAAAATTTTGAGTTCTATAAGCTAAAGGGATTTAATAGCCATGAAATTCAATGGTTGAGAGTTTTATGTGACAATTAGACCATATAAATTTCTAGTGAACATATATAGAAACTTTATTAAGTGAATTAAAGGTTAATATTAGGGGTGAGCATTCGATCGAATCGAATCGAATCGAATCGAAAATTTTCGAGTTAATCGAGTTTTCG
>JABFAF010266521.1:0-16486 GCA_013677275.1 Gossypium schwendimanii | reverse complement strand
AAAGCTAATGTGAGCATTTTTTATTGGCCTAATAACAAATTTAACCCTCTAATGTTTACACATTTTATAAATTTGATCCTAAATCTAAAAATTCAACAAATGTAGTCCTCAATATTTAAATAATTCATCATTTAGCTCTAAATCTAAAAAGTTCAATAAATTTAACACCCAACATTTTACAAAATTTGCAAATTTAATTCTAATTCTAAAATTTTGAAAAAAAATCATTTTAAATATATAAACATGCAAATATATCCCAATTATATCAATTTAAATATAATTAAGCAAATATAAATTTTAAAATTATTAATTAGATTCTATAACTTAATTTAACAATTATATTTTAATTTTAATTTTAAATCGATATATACCCATACAAACTAGTATTGATCAAAATAAGCCGCAACACCAAAACCACTAAAACATAACGAAGATTACTTGATATCAATTGAGGATCGAAACGATGCGTATTAAGCGATATGACCAATATCGGCTATTACAGTTATATAGTTCGATCCAAAGTTTCTAAATTAGATATCATAGAAAGTTACAAACACATTATCTGCATAACATGGATTTCATCTATGTTTACTTGGATTCTGTATCAATGTCAAGTACGGTTATATATCCAACAAAAATGTATTTAATTTTCTAAGTTTTCAAAGCATTATTAAAAAATTATATCTTCGTAATCATGTTCAGTTGTTCAGTTATGTATTGGACATGAATGTCGAGCACAAAAAGTCGGAATAACATGAGCTACTCGATACAAACTGCCTGGTAATTTTCGGAAACTAGGCCCGACTCAAGTGATGAACAGTTATGATCAGTGCAACCAGAACCGAAAACTAGTGAACTGTCTGGAAACAGTTAAGACAGTTTTAAAATCAAAAGCTTTCAGGGATAGGCTTGGATACCACCAACATATGTTGCATTAACTGATGTAGATCCTACTGTGGCAAACTCATCCCATGAATCAGATGATAGTACGACAAAATCAGCCAATTTTCCAGTCGATAATGATCCTATTTCGTTCTCCAGAAAGCATGCCCGAGCAGCTGAAATCGTGTGCCTATCATGATCAAAACAGGAAAGCATCAGTTAAAAGTTCCCATGTCCAACACCAACGTCGGTGTCTGGTACATACCAGACATGGATATGGAGGTATAATCCTTGAATATAGTATATAATTTAAAAAATAATTTGAGCATACGCATGCCAATCATATATGTAAATCCAACACCAATCGAAGTCCGGGTATAAACATTTCAAGTCAGAGCAGACAGAAGCTAATCATGATACAGTAAGAATACTTTGATGCAAAAGCAGATGCAAAATCCGAAGAGAATAGTAGAAATGCTAATCAAGCACAAGGATTTGAATAAGGAATGTGTCCATTTCCATGATGATAAGAATCCGCTTACGTTTAGAAACTACGATACAAGCAGTGCACGGCAAGCAGTTATATATATCAAGAATAAACAATTATACATTGAAGACTCGGAGAAAATGTAGTTGTAGTGTTGCTTACGCGATTAATGCATCGTTTAGCGAAAGGCGCTCGGATGGTATCCAAGCAGTGTCCCAACCAGGAGGAATTCTAGTCATTGCTGTTCTTATAGCACGCAAAGGATAAGTACTTGTAACCTGGAGCAACAAATAAGGAATGAGGCTTCAAGACGGGTAGAAACCTATTCAAGACAGGTAGAAGCCTATCTTATCCAGACTTGGGATGAGTTTCAATTTAGGCACAAGTTCGACATGCATCTGCTCAATTTTTTCTGGGTTTTTCCATATATTTAAAGAATCAAAAACCCCCATTATTTATGTCCTAATATGTTTAGGACATAGATGTCAAACACATACTTTAGGAAGAATAAGGAGTCTGGATAACATAGTTAGAAACTAGAAACAAGTATTAATAGGAAGAAAATGCTTACGGGCCAGTCAGAACCGAGAGCCAACAATGCATTGCTTGATAGAAGTGACCGGAAAAGATATGACCCCTTTTGAGCCCTATCCACCCCAAGCTTTCTGATCGCCGCATCAGCATCATCGAGCAAGTGATCAGGCTGTTGGCAACAACATTCTAGTATCATCAAACCGAAATAATTTCCAGTATAATTCCATAAGAGTATCTAAGTAAGATCACCCTCACATGGATGTATCAACAATATCAAGTTTTTTAGCAAATGATAGAACAAATGCAAAAGAGAAGACGGAATCCCAAATTCATGGTTCAAACATGAACCCATCCCTGGAGTTAAAAAACCGAGCAAAGATGCGTTTTCATTTCATTAGCAGCATCTTGGTATAAGTAATCAACATCTAAATGAAGCACTGAAAAAAATATTGAAACCTGTACTGAAGCAACAATCCCTTGTTGGCCAAATCGATCTGCTGTGCCAGGGGCCAAATGCTGAGCATGCTCAATCTGAAATCATAATTAGAAACAAGAAAACCCATTCATGCTGAACTTATGAACACGCATGTAGGGAGAACAATTCTCAAGATTCCGACCATTACCCTAAATCTCCGATCTCTCTTTCCATTTTTTAAGGCAACGGATTCATACATATCAAGGATCAAGTCGTTCGCTTTATCACCTATAGCATGGATAGCAACCTGAAATAAATTAAAAGTGAAGTAAGCTTCTATAACAGATGCAAGAGTTTCACTTGAGAAAGTGGGAGTGCTATAAAGTATTAACCATGGGTGACCTGAAGCCCGGACATGTCTGAAGCAATTGTCATGTTGAAAAGACTTTCGAATTCCAGAACTTGTAAGCCATAGTTGTGAGGGTCATCAAAATATGGCTACAATATAAGAGAAACATAAAGCATTAGATATTATCATGCTGGTAATGGGTTTTACCAAATGGTACGTTCTGTTGAAATATGTGAAACCCATATATTTTGGGATATATTTTAAAGTTATTTAAGTAGATAAATCTTATATAGGTAGATAAATCTTAGAATAAATCATTTGAGATATTCTAGGAATTTCCCAATTAGGTTATGAGTCTTTTCTCTAATTAAATTCCAGTTGTTTAGTTAATAAAAGACGGAACAGTTTTATTAAATGCTCTCTTAAAAAACTTTCACATTTTGATTATGGAGTTTATTATCAGAAGTAACTTTGGAAATGTCTTATTTCTAGGCATTGTTTCATTCTCTATATTAACATTGACCCCCCCAAAAAAGGGAAAAATTGTTCTTTAGTCCCTCTAGATATTGGAAAGTCATTTCCCTCGACACTAACTTAATGCGAAGGAAGCTTGAGCAAAGCGGAAAGATCTTGCCAAGAAATAAGCACAAAGGGATTGATAGATTCTATGTTACTCAGACTCGAGATTGAATTAGGATATGGGTATATGACCGTCATGGGTATGCTGAAATCCTTTTTAAGTTTTTCCATGTTTTGGAGAGGTCTTTGGAGGGTGATATCATACGCATGCCCTGATATATGTTGGAAATAGGTGTCAAATGCAAGTACCTCAAGAAAAAATAAGAGTAACATAGCTGAAGATGATAAGCCCAAAAACTAATTAAAAAAGGACTTGAAATACATTTCCTACTAGATAAATAGATGACTTCCGGACCATATATCTATAATTTACGGAAGGTCAGAGAGCACAAGCTGTATGGTTGGTTCTTACCTCATGGAGGAGAGCACTATTTGAACCGAGAGAGCCATCGGCAAAAGCTTTAACACCTCCAAGGTAAATCCAATTACTCAAAGCACGACCTGCCCTATGAATTACACCCTGATATGACAAAGAAACCTTATAAATAAACCAAAATCAAGAAAAAAATTCTGAGTATAGCAAAACAGGATATCAAGAACACTAATCTCTTAGAAAACATGCAATGGTAGACATAAAGAAAAAGGGGCGGCACACAAAAATATTTTTTTATATATGAATATGTACATGTATATTTCTATGTATACGTAACCTAGAAATCTTTTGATGCAATTAGAAATGAAATTAAAATATCTGTGTTACATGTTGAAGAGAGAAATAGAGAAGAGGTCGTACATGTAACCTTGACCAAGTCCCGATTGGGAAAAATAAGCACACTCTGATTTTCATCTTCCCTGAAGAATCAGCCCATTGATACACATCTGTACAAATGATTAGAAGACTTTTATGGTTTGGTAAAAAAGTGATACATTTTCAAAGGTTTCTTAGAGCAATTTTTCAATTCAAACAAACAAAACATCAATTCCAAATCGAGGAAGAGATAGAGAAAAATTTATTACAAACAATACTTTGTCTATCGATTTCATTATATCATATCCAGCATTTCAATAGCATTTGAATTTTCTTAAACATCATTTCAACTGATTTTTATTCTTTCCACAAACTATTTGAAAACAGGTCTTTATCTTAATCAAAAGGCAAGAGATAATGCACATAATGAGCTAAATTACTTTGAATATGTCGAACAGGAAATACACTCTATGTTACTCAGACTCAGATTAGAGTGTCGGATACAGTTATGAAGAGTTGAAGCAACATAGAACACAATTAATAGATTCATTTATTTGTTATTTACATTGACCAGGAAAACTATTTTGAGTAAAACCTGAAAAGTCCTGCCAGGAATGCTCAACTGATGACCCAGGAAAATATCTGCCGACATCAACGACAGTTGTGACACCCCTTGTCAAGGCAAAACTACTAGCTCTAAGCATGGCTTCCCTCCTTTCATCCACGGAGACCTCCGGAATCCAGGAAAGAATAAGTTCCATTGCAGCATCAATCAGCAGACCAGTAGGTTCTGCATGGTCATGAAGACAATCTAATATAAGCAACAAATTTGTAAACCATGAGCATGGTTATATCCTATGTTACTAAGACTCGGGTAAGAGTATTGGATACAGGGAGTGTTGGAGATGTATTTTGGAGGGTCCTATCTGCATACCTGATATATGTCAGATACAGGTATTTAAAGAAACATGAGATGGAGTGACATAGGTTTAGACAATATTTAAATTTTATTTAGCTATCAAGAGAGAAATGGTTGTAAGTGTTCCACTAGGCAATATCAACCCTAAAACTGGAAGCAACTAAATAAGAATATGCATACCTCCATCAGCAGTTTGCATAATTTTTCCACCGTTTGGATCTTTAGTTAAATTAGTGACTCCAGCCAACTTTAGTGCCACTGAGTTAGCCAAGCCCATATGACCATCCATCCTTGTTAGCCAAACCTGCAAAATAAGATATCATTACCATGCTTGATATAGAGTTCCCTTATGTTGATATAAATAGCTATTCTCAATCAAACTTCAGCTTCTTACGGGATTATCTGGTGTGACCTCATCTATCCAAGATGCCATTGGCAGTTCCCCTCCCCAAAGATCATTGTTCCATCCACCACCCAGAATCCACGAACCCCTTTTGGCATCTATAATTGTTCATAAGAACAAGGCAAGTGAAAAGTTCAATGAGATTTAGAAAAGCATGTAAGAAGCAAAAACAGCGAAAGTAAGTTAATCTAATGATACACAAAGAAAGACCGAATTGGAGGTCAAACCGGTTGGACATCTAGTTCAACCACAAGGTAAAAAAAAGAAACTAATAATAATTAAGAAAATCATAAAACATTCAAAAAAGGAAAAATATTTAAAAAACCATAAAATTAAGAGATACCAGTTATACCAAAATGCACAGAAACCGTGAATGATCATGGTCATAGATAAGCAAAGAACTAATAGGGTACAGCAGCTAATCCTCCATACTTATAAACTGAGTAAAGTATAAACATAAAAACTTTTCAGAAATTATGTTAAGCACATACTTTCAGCATTGATGTAGATTGAATAACAAAATAAACTGATATTTTACTGTTATCCAGAAAAAAGTTAGGAAGGATGAAACATCAAAAAACATAATTAAAGAGAAAGAAGATACTTAGTACGGCTTCTTTCACTCTTCTCACAACTTCATCTTTCCAATTTACACCTTCGAGCTGCACACATGCCATCTGTCGTACACAAGAAAATCTCAACTTTGCATAGGTATATACCGATTACAACTACAGGAAACGAAAGCAGATACACTCACTAGTAGAATCAAAGATAATGTTCAAAGCAAAAACGAGCTTTTAAAAATCTAGAGGCATGTTTTGGGGAATCTGTCCAGAGAATTGATATGTTTGACAATGAAAGGGATATCAAATGGACCCCTGTTCTCTATCTATGGTTAATGTTTGATAAAGAAAGGAGTTCATAAACCTAAAGGCACATGCCATGAAAGAATAATGAACTTACTCTGTCATTGTTTTAACACCAGCATGACTGCTAACTGATGTCAACACCTATGATAAAACTCAAGGGTTCTCAAAATAAGTAACTGATTATGATAAAATGCTGCCGAACTCCACATTAGTTCTATGTAGCAGCAGTGGGCTACAAACAAGTGATACACACACTTTCATGCTAGCTATGGGAATAAGATATTCACCCACAATCTTCTGACACATAAAAAACTAATTAAGAAACACTCTGACAGTGAGCTTTTCCAAACGAGATTTCTTATAGAAGAGCACACTAACAGAATATTCAGATGTAAAGATATGAAATACTATCAAAAAGCTCCAGAAATACCAACAAACATTGACTGAGACAGGACAGGAAAATCAATAGAAAAGGCTTCTCAAGAACCTAAATTTGAACTCCAAATTAAAGTGTTACAATCACTTGAGAATCCCACATTTTGCCTCCCAAAAACGCTAGTCCACAATACAATCCTCCAAGTCACAAGGCTTCTATTGCATCCTTAATCAACAACAAACTGAAAAAAGTTCTCTAAATTTATCCTATGAAACAAAACTACAAAAGAAGAGGAACATTGCCTCAATCCTAGACTTTCCCACATGATCCTTAGTTAAATCATGCTTATTGTTGAGACTTTTCTGTATCGAGACACCTTGTTTCCACAGTGTCCAACTTTTATTTTATTTTATTATTGACATGTCCATGCATGTCTGCGCTTATTCTGCCGTGTTGAACACATGTCCAAAACGTGGACACTCTGCCGACAGAAGCATCCGTGCTTTATTTGCAACCCGGATTTAACAAAATAGTAACCTATACTGTTCATAATATCAGCTCAGTGAAAGTGAAAACATATTTCAATTGCTGAAAAAAAATCAGTAGATGGAATTCTAAAACCTGAAGTCCTGCAGAAATCAAGTGGACGTGAGAATCAATAAATCCAGGCACTACAACCTTTCCTTCTAGATTCAGCTCTTTAGTGCCATATCCTGACAAATCCTGCACTCACGTTTGCATTTCTTTTCATCATTTCAAATGGATAGTATTATCCGAAACAGAAAAAACCCCTCAAGTTGAAAATGCTACTAGTATTCAACAAGAAAAGCAGCTAAGCAAGCTTAATACATGAAAGAAAACAAAATAAAACTCCATTAATGGAACTCAAGTCACTATAATGGCAAAGAATAACCCAGTTCACATTTTCAGAAAAGAAAACAGAACAACCAGTAGTGAAAGAAAAAACCAACATCCAAAATTCAAAATTCGGATACAAAAATGGGTTTAAAATGGAAAAAGAAAAGAAAGAGGAACAACCTGAAGAGATGAATAGTTGCCAATGCGAAGAATTCTACCGTCACGAATGGCCATGGAATTAGCAAAAGGAAAAGAAGGGTCACTAGTAAAAATGACCCCATTTTTAACTATCAAATCAGCACCAAACTTAGTTGATGGAATCAGTGAAGCTCTCCATTTCAACCAATCTGGGAAAAAAAAAAAAGCGAAGTTAAGCAGTAGAACTTTAAGGAGTTCCCAAGTTGATGAATTGTAAAAGGAAGTGGAAAATCAGAAGAATTTGAGGAAATAAAAGGATTAGGCTTTACTTACAAGTGGAGTTGAACGATGGAAAAAGGAAAACGGAAAGCAAAATGGCAATAGAAGCTAAGTTGACATTGGAAAGATTCATGTTTTTTATCTTCTTTCTTTTTTCTACTATTTTCAGCGGTTGGCACTTCAATAGGCTTTGTAGCGGTGAACAACTATGTATAAATCGGGTTCAATCATTGTTTTTTCTACTGTTTTTAGTTCTTAAAATTTTTGTTTCATCCAACTATGACAAATTATAAAATTAAATTAAAATCTTTTTGTTACCTAATTATGGAAAGTTACAAAATAGTTACTCAACAATTTAATTATCTTGATTTTAATAAAATTTAATCCTCAATATTTACACATTGTGTAATTTGATATTTCTTTTAGTCGTGCTTTTTTTTACATTAAAAGTTAATTTTAAAAAAACGAGAAAAATAAAAATTATTATTTTGAATTTTTTAGTGTTTCCATTTTTATATATTTTTGATTAAATTTAGCTAATAAATTCTTTTTTTTTTTAACTTTTTATGTAAAAGAATTGCAAAAAAATTTAAAAAAAAAGACCAAATTACTCAATTTGGAAATGTTGAGTGTTAGCTTTTTAAGAATCAATACTAAATTGACACAATGTATAAATATTGAGGGTTAAAATTATTATTATGCCAATTTTAAAAAAATCATCAATTCATTATTATAGTATTAATTATCATTTAAAAGAAAAAACATA
This sequence comes from Gossypium schwendimanii, assembly GCA_013677275.1. Classification (NCBI taxonomy): domain Eukaryota; kingdom Viridiplantae; phylum Streptophyta; class Magnoliopsida; order Malvales; family Malvaceae; genus Gossypium; species Gossypium schwendimanii. The sequence continues at coordinate 7,884 of JABFAF010266521.1, read as the reverse complement.
TTAATCTTTGTAATATTATAGATATATCAATGTAATTTATTTTGAGAATAAATATCATTATACTTATATTTTGTTTTAATAAAAATATTATGAAATATTTATAGATTTCAAGGTCAAAAAGTTAATATAGTTAAAGGAAACGAAAAGATAGAAAAAAAAATTCATCAACCGAGATACCAATGCATGTTTGATCAGGAGGTAAGAAACTTGGTCTCCTAAAATAAGATTGGATCTTTTGATAAAGGAAAACAGCACTTTGAAAAATTTATCTGATTTAATTCAATTTAAGTCTTAATTTAATCGGAATCTAATATAATTCTCAAGTCTAAAAAAGAAAAAGAAAAAAAAGTCAAGGTCAAATAGAGGTGAATTCAGTCATCGGACCAAGTTTTTGGATAAGAACTTAAAAAGGAAAATTGATTTGTAACCCAAACTCAATCTAACCTGATATGTAAACCCATCAGTGTATCTAATAAAAATTAAACCCATCAGTGTATCTAATAAAAATTCCCCCTTTCTTCCATAAGCAAGTGGATTGATATTTAATTAAACATACATACATTTTGACTAATCTCACTGAAAATAAGTAAATAAACACTATTGAGGCTGCCTCAAATCAATTCAGCCCAGGTGATCTTTCAGAATTTTCCTCAGGTACTCAAGCTGCTCTACTTCCCCTTCAAGTTCCTCCCACTACAAATAAGAAGAGAAAAAAGTCATTACCTTTGGCATCAAAAGAAATTCCCAACATTAATTACAATTTACAAGCTATGCTATCTGAACTTGGTGATATAGTACTCCTGTTCTTGGATTTTTCTTGAAGTATCCATATTTGACATTCGTGTCCAAAGCATATCCCGACACATATATAGGAATATGATCCTCTAAAGACCTTCCAAATACGTAAAAATCTTGAAAATGACAAACATATCCGTGTTTAACACTCGTACTCATAATCATGTCCAAATATGTACTGGACATAGATGCCAGATACAAGCACTTTAGGAAAAATAAAAAAGTCCAGATAACATAGCTTATGAATACCAAAAACCTGCTTAAAAGTTAGAATCCATTGAGAAAACGTCTACAATCATGACATGAGTACTCTAAGCAGTGTTTCAAGTCTTGAATGCATATGAAATAAAAGACAAGGACCCACCTCTTGATAAGACAATGATACAAATCTCCAACCAGAAGCGGCAATATGACGCCGTTTTAAAATGGTATGCCCTAATGGTGTTCCTGCAGAGATTCAGAAGAATATCATTGGATGCATCAAGTTATTATACTTACTTAAGCTTCATCAAAATCAGGTTAAGGTATATAAACAGTCTTGTATTATAGTAAAAAATGTAATTTAGACATCATAAAACTAAGTGATTTAATCCAAGGGTGTAATTGAGCCAAACCAAGCACAAGCTAGAAGAACCTCAAGCTAGATTGTTTTTACTCTTAAAGCTCGAGTTCTGTTCAAGATTAAGATTGAACTAATCAAGTTTGCTCGATTAAGCTCAACTAATCTCATATGCATGATAAAAGATGACCAACACCTTAAACATGATGTGACACAATAAAATATACTAACACGACATGGAATATACGAATTGTTGAAAATACTTACCAGTATTTCTTGAGAAATGTGTTGGTCCATCAATCTCCAAAGCAACCTTTTGATCAACAAGAACAGCATCAATGGTGTAGCAGTCCGTAGGGTGCTCCCTAACCCAATCAAGGCCAGTGCTCACAAGAAGACGACCAACTTCCTTTTGGAAAGATGAAGTTGTCTTTTGATTGAACCTCTTTGTTTTCCCAGCACGAACGATTTTTGACTCGAGTTCACCATCAATGGATAGCTGAAGATGTGAATACTCGAGCTTTAAGCATTGGTTCACCAGATGAACCTGTGAAGCAAACATAACATCCCCTCTATATTGTTCTGAAATCCGTTGCTCCTCAAAACTGCTCAATGTTTTCCATACATGAGAAAAGAACGTTCGATCAAGCTGTCCGAAAACTGCATAGGACCAAGCTATATTCCCAAGCTGGTAACTGCTTAAGGTGAGCACAGGAGGATCTGGAATTCCTCCAAATTTGACATCTCTACTGTTCTCCACACCAGTTTCTTCATCATCTTTTACAGTTTCATGGCTTAAGCAGCATTTAATTTGGTTGGCATTGTTGAAAACAGTGTCGATAGCTTGAAGCAAGGTGTCTGCAGGCTCATATAGAGATGCAAACGCCCATAACATCTGTGCAAGCTCTTGTTCATGGAACGAGTGAATTATGGCCGCTGCCCTCTTTGCCAACCCTTCGAACAGATCCGGGGCAGAATGCCGCATTGTAGCGAATGCACCGGCAATGTTAGCAACATTCTGAGAATTGAACTCTGTAACCTTAGCCAATGCCACCTCTGCAACTCGATCCATTTCGGACAAAAACAGCATGTCCCCTCCAATCTTGGACAGTGCCCACGCAATGTTCGACACACCTTGTGCCGAGCATTCCGGAAGAGCAGTCATTGCAATACCAATAAGCATTGACATTTCTCTTTGTCGAGTGAATGCCAACCTGCGAGTGCTTGGCATCGATACTTTCTCCATGTTCTTAGCAATTCTATGAAGTGCAGTAGCAATATTCAAAGGTGAAAGTGGTGAAGGGCTTAAACCTTTCCCAACAGCCATTATCATCTCAGATGTAATCTCCAATATTTCTTCTGCAGTTTGTGAATGAATTATATCTTTGTTCAAGTCAACTTCTTTTCTACGATCGGACGGCCCTGAAAATTGAGCTAATTTCTGAACTAACTCTTCCATTGCCTTCTCCTTCTTCTCTAAAAACATCCCATCCCCCATTGAACTCACCGTATCTCGAAGTCGACTCACATTATCATTGATCTGGTTATCGAAATCCTCATTGCCATTATCTTCCTCAAAATCGAAACCCTCTTCAATCTCCTCTACTTCTTTACTAATCTTATCTTTTTTTGCTAATCTTTTCTTCTTCTTTTTCTTCTTTTTAATCAAATCCTCAACTTTATGCGCCAATCCCCTAGATTCAATAGATTTGAGTGCCATTTTTCTAGCCTTTAAACACCAATCCATCCCTTCTTCATCATTAAGAACCCTAGATTTCTCTTGTTTTTTCCTCTTCTTGGGTGCTTGATAACTAAATGGATCAATCTCTCCAACAAACTCCAGTTCCCAATCTTCCATTTCATCATCATTAACGCTATTCCCAGTACTAATACTAGAATTTTTACCCAAACTTGCTAAGTTTCTTCTAGGAAACTCAAGCCCACCTGTTAATTTCACTAATGAAAGATTATGAACTTGCTTTGGCATGAAAATGAAGGGTTTTAAGTAAGTTTGGGTAGGGAACGGATTTAACAAAAATTCCATGGCCCCTTTTCTCTCGATTCTATCGCGGATTAAGGAGCGAAAATACCAAACAAGAATTTTTAAAACAACTAAATATCATCAACTATCAGAGTTCATGAAGAGAAATGAACACTCAAAAACCCAGAATTCAAGAGGAACTGAGAAAAATGAACCATACCCATTACGGAAAGCTCACTGCTTTAGCGGAAAATTGCAAGACATGTAATGTAACTATGTAAGTTGCTTTATGATTCCTGTTCATTTTCGTTTTAATGTTAATTTTCTGGATAAGATATTTATTATATGAATGAACTTCAAAATTGGGCCAACCTAAACCATTTTTGTTAGTCATGTAGGTGACATTTGTTTTGGGGTAAACTACTCAAATATTCACATTTGGTCATTCAATTTTTCGGGTAAATTACAAAAATATCACCCAATTATGCTTTTAATTTTATTTTGGTTACTCAACTATTAATTTTCTCGATTTACTAATTAAACTTTTTAAATGAAATATTCTAGTCACCCTCCAATTAGTTGTCCTTAGATGAGTGACGAAAAGTAAAGTTATCCGTAAACCGGGCCGAGTTCCAACAAAATTTTAGGCTCAATTGATAGCTCGGACCTGACCCGAAAAATAGGCTTAAATTTTTACTCAAACCCAACTCATATTATATATCTTAAACTCGAGCCTAGATCGACCCAGCCCGTATTAAAGCCTATAGCATCAATACAATAGGGAATGTATCGATACTTGCTATGAGGTATTCACACTTTGAGGAGAGATTGATACTTAAACAATTTTTCTTTAATTTCCAAAATATCGAACCTTAAAATCGTATCGATACTAGACATGGTATCAATACTTTTGTAAAAGTATTGGTACTTTATTAAGGGTATTGAAACTTTTAGGCATGTATCCGAGCCAGGTTGAGACAAAAACAACCTTACCCGAGGCCCGACCATTTTTAAACTGCCTTATTTTTTACCCAAGCCCATTTTCGGGCTTATATTTTTGTCCAAACCCTCCCACTTTTTGGATGGGTCTTCGAGCTGAGTCGGATGGCCAACCCATAGACAAGTCTAACGAAAAGATGATTTGAGCTTTTTTATTGATCTAATAATAAATTTAGCCTTTTAATATTTATACATTCTATCAATTTGATCCTAAATATAAAAAATTCAACAAATTATAAATTGTCATTTTAATTCAAATTCTAAAAAAAAAATTAATAAATTAACCCTGAACATTTACGAAATTTATCAATTTTCAAAAAATATATTTAAAAAAAAAAATCACCATTTGTAAACTCTCCAACGAGCCACATCAATTTCCTTTTCTTTTCCTATGAAATTTGTGTGAAGATACTTGTGATAGGCAAGTAGCCTTTTCCCAGCCCAGCCTAGAATTGCAAGAACTTATTATCTTTGAATGATCTGGATTCATCATTGCCTTTTCAACTTCCATTACTAGATTATTAGTAGCCAACAACAAATCACCTTTCACTTGGTAAGTTGCCACATAATGGTTCCACAAGAAACAAATATCATGCAGCATCACTACCCAATGTCTTCTTTACGAGGTTCACAACCTCATCCATCTCTCCAATGACACACGGTTCATAATTAACATCAAAACAACATCATTCGATCGAAAGCTAGAAAGATTTAAATGATAAATAAAAAATTCAGCAGGACTTTCTAATTCGAAACCACATGTATTAGATTTGGTGAGATTTATCACTGTAAATATTACAATGAAAGGGTTTTATGAAAAATTTTAAAAATTCCGTTATGCCATAAAATCGCTTTTCACAAAATAATATTTCCAACAATAGACCAGTCGGGTAAAAGATAAATAACCGATTGATTAGCTGATTGATGAGAACTGCATTTGGACCATGAATCCGAAAACTGGGTGGATTGTAAAAAATCAGTTGAATTAGATTTTATATTTTGAACAAAATTTTTCTAACCCAAAATCCTGAGAAAAAAAAATCCTATTAATTTTAGGTTGAAACCAGCCCAATTTATTTAAGACTAAAACTCTAAACCTATTTATGGGCTGAGTGGTTTACCAATCAAGTTAGACTTGGGCAAAACTTAATGTGCCTTAAGTTAACCCAATTTTAAATTAAATAAATTTTAAATGTCTTTTATTTTTTATTTTATTATTTTTTAATTAGTGATATGAGTTATTTGGGCAAACTGAACTCAAGCACAAATTTGAATTTTTTTTTTAAAATTTGGGCCTTGGCTTGACCCATACAAGCCTAGCCCAACCCAACCAAAAGAAGTAAAGAAAATGAATAAAAACAAAAACCTAAAGGCTAATTTTTTTTTAAGGTATCTATTAAAACGAATCCAGTAAATAATATTTTGCATTCTGTAAGTCCATTAGATGCTGAATATGAGTTTTGGACATTGTCAAAAAAGGTAAACCATGGTTGTTGAAAGTTGAAACTAGTTGGGTAGTTTTCTTAGGCCCTACTGTTCTTCTCTTTAGTGTTCTCAAGGCTCAAGTTAAGGTCATCGCCACTGCCATGTCTTGTCGGCACTACCGTCAAGGTGAGTGTATTTGGATAGAAGAGATCTCGAGTTTTTGATGAATTATATAAAAAGATAAGACAAGTAAAGAAATGAAATGGTGATTTCTGGAAATATTTTTGATCAATTTTATTAAGTCACTGTATTTCTTACACTAAGAAAGCATTAATTCAACAAAGCAAATCTTGATAAAGGCAGGAGAGAAGCAAACACCACTAGGGGGACATATAAGCCATTCTTAAATTAAACTTAATTTATAGATCAAAACAAGTCATATATCTAAATCAAACAACATATTTGTGTTACTCATCAAGTTGTTAGACTTTGAATGTGTATCTAATATACTAGCAAAAGATTGATGTCATCCTTCTGAAGAATTGGAAAGTGGACATCAAATTAGACCACCATACAAGGTTGTAGTTCTAGGGATGGGAAGATCATAAGATGGAAGAAAGTAGAAGAAGCCTCAAGTTTCATGTTTTTTAGGCTTTAATTTAATAAATAAAAATATTTTAATATATTTTAATTAATACACATGATCAATCCGTGCAATTCATGCATCGCATGATAAAAAAGATAGTTAATTATATGACTTTTCAATCATATAAATAGAACAACACTAGGTTACTCGATATATATGTTAGGAATATGTGCAATGGTGGGCCAATCTTCTCCTCTCTCTTCTTGACACCGTCTTTCCAGATGTGAGCATTCTCGATCCACAAGGTTTCTAGTGCCATGAGGTTTCGTACCCCTTGGGGCAATGACATCAAATTAGGACAATTCAAAATCTCCAATCTTGAAAGCAAGGTGAGGTGTTGTATCTCATTTGGGAGAGAAAATAATCCCTCACACTCCTTAATATTAAGAAATCGAAGAGAAGAAAGATGTTGGATGCACTCCGGCAATGAGGTTAACTCTGGACATTTTCTGATATGCAAGTTTTGTAGTGAAGTCAAGGCTGTTGCAATGACTTAATTCCAAAGTTTCTAAAGAGCTGAAGTTTTGTAGCCCTGCATACAAGCTTTCAAGTTGTGAGCAACTTTTAAGATTCAAGTGTTCAAGGGCCAATAGATTATCCAGCAAATCAGATAAATCCCTTAACTCATAGAACTCCCAAATATGGAGAGATATAAGAACAGTGGCATTCATCATCAAATATTTGAGTAAAGTAACACTACTTCCTCTGATATCTAGCTCCTTTAGAGACTGAAGCATGGGCAGTTTAACCAACATAATACAACCTATGATAGTTAATAAAGTTAAGATAGGAAAATGTTGTCTACCATTCTCTGCCGTCCATTCCTCCAAACATGGTGCCCAAAGTATTTTGAGAACCTCGAGTGATGGAAAAGAACTCTCCATATCTCCGTTGAAGCTACTCTCAATATACTTGAGATCACCCATTCCAAAAATAGTAAGGACCTTCAAGAAGCGTAAATTCCCTAGAGGTGGAAGTTGATCGCATCTGTTGCAATATTCTAGTGAGATTTGAACAAGGTTTGGTAGAAGCATATCCATCATCCAATACGAAAACCTAACACCTTGGTAACCATATATGTACAACTTCTTCAAGCTTGAATGAGGTTGGAGAGCATTAAGAATCTCTTCATCATTTCCATGTTGAGAGGTTTCATTGCTGTCTCTTCTCCAAGATAAGCTTAATAATCTTAAATTTTGCTTATTTATCAAATTGGAGTTTTTAGCTTCTGTTGCACTCTTCACGTTGCCAAGTCCTGTGATGCTCAATTCCCCCTCTATGTCCAACTCTTTTATCTCATCAATGCCACCACTGTCATTGTCCTTTCCCACAACAAACTTGTTGAGCTTGCGCAAGCTTGACAATTGTCCTAATCAAATAGGCATAGAACTTAGTTTATGGCACTCTCTGAGTGTAATACCCCCTACCCGTATTCGTCGCCGAAATAGGGTATGAGGCATTACCAGATTTTACCGAATA
>JABFAF010266493.1:0-16903 GCA_013677275.1 Gossypium schwendimanii | reverse complement strand
ATAGGTAGTAAACAGTGTAAAAAAAGTCGTGTGGCCACCACTGAGTCCTCCGCTGCACCGATCTGCCTAAATCTGGAGATTACCTGTACAGATTAAACAGAAGGGGTGAATTTATGTAAACTTAGTGTGTAATCCCCATACAAATGAGCAGACAGTAAACAGATAATCACATCTGAGCTTAAACCCTCTTTAGTATCAGTATTAGTCCAGTTTGGGCCTTAGCCCATCTCAGTAGAAAAACAGTCATGCACTAGGGCTTTAGGCCATCATAGTATCAGTAGTAGTAACATTTATGCAGTCAAAAAAATCCTACACTCCAAGTAGTACCGAATGCGGCACTAGACAGTAATTTACAGCTGAGCTGCCAGTAAATTAGGCTTGAGGCCTTTCAGTACACTTTTTTCAAACATTATATTCCCCCAACCCAATGCAATGCAATATTCAGATATGACATGCTATAACATAATATCATGCATGTAAACAGGGCATACAGTATCAGATTAATAGGACATCATTAGGCTTAATCATATCAGTCATACAGTCATTTCAGTCAATTAGGGGTCTAGGTAAGCTTACCGACTCTACAGTAGGTCCACAGTCGACTCGGGCGACCCGTGTAACCTTAGCAATAAAATAGTGAAAATGGGCCTACAAGCCCATGATGTTCGCCCGTACAGGCCCACACGTCCATGTCGCCCACATGGTCCAAATTGGCCTTGGCCTCGTGATCCATTTTATTGTAACCCATGCTAGATAATTATTCATATGTGTCTCCACTATTTACTTATATGATCCTTCAAATCTGTCTACTTAAGTCACTGTTACTAAATTATTTGTATCTTAAGTTACAGAATTCCGAATTAAGATCCTCAAAATTTCCCTGAATATAGAGTCACATATCTTCTTACCATAAAATTTTCAGAATTTTTGGTTAAGCCAATGAGTACAGTTTATTTTTTTAAAGTTTCCCCTATTCTGCTGTTTGACAGTTTCGACCTTTCTGCACTAAAAATTAATTATCTTCTCGTACAAAATTCAGATAATGTTCCCATTTGTTTCTCTTGAAAATAGACTCACTTAGGATTTCAAAAATATAAATTCTAACCAATAATTATTTTTATACAATTTTTAATAATTTTCCAAATTCTAAAAACTCCTGAACCGTCCGGATATCCTTAACCAAAGAATCCCCAGAATCTAGAACACTAACGTAAGCCAGATGTGCCTCATATCCCTTACGAACCAATTTTTCAACCCTCTATACAGAAATAACATTCGATAAGTAGTTCTGACGCTCCCCAATTATGTCTACGTCTTTATCTTCCGCAGTTCTCAGTACAACTATTTTCGTGGCACAATCTAAGCTCTCTCGGTGTTTAACCAACTAGTCCATTCCCAGTATCAGATCAAATTCACCAAAAGGCAGTTCCATTAGATCAGCCGAAAAGATAACTCCTTAAACCTCTAGAGGAACATCTCTAAACAGTTTATTAACCATTATTGACTGCCCCAACGGACTCAGTACAATAACCTCACTCGTGGCCCTCTCAACCAGTATACCCAAGTTTTTAGATACGGTACAAGCTATATAGGAGTGAGTGGATCCTATATCTATCAGTACAGTATATGGTACATTATAAATAAAGAACGTACCCGTAATAATGTCCGGAGCATCTCTATCCTCTCGACGACGAGCAGCATAAACTAGAGTCGGCTACCTCATCTCATATGACCGATACCTCTGCCCGGTGCCCTCTGACCACGGCCCAAACCATTACCACCTCTTGCCTAACCCCGACCTCTCGAAGGCTGATGAACTACCCTTAGTGGCTGCGTAGTATTACTACCCGGAGCTTGCATCTGATAAGACCTCCGTAGGCACTCTCTAATATGTTGCTCTAAAGAAGTGCACCTTAAACATGCTCCATTTCTTTTCCAACACTCAGCCCGATGGTGCCTACCACAGTCAGTACACAGCGGCTGTCCAGTAGTAGTAATGGGAGCCCCAACTCTCATCGGCCTATCAACTCTGCCTTTTTCTTAGGCCTCAGAATGGAACTAGAGGGCTCTGAATCCCTCTTATTCCTACCTCTCTCTCTGCCACGGTTCTGGAGCTCAGTGCGCTTTACTTCATCGACAATCTTCGCCTTGTCAACTAAAACAGTAAAATCTCGCTTCCTCTGTGGAGTTATGAGAACCCTCAAATTATCCCTGAGGCCATCCTCGAAGTGAACGCATCGTTCGTACTCAGTCGCCACCATACCATGCGCATAGTGGCTCAGTCATAAAAACTCGGCCTTATACTCGGCTACTGATCTATTCCCCTAAATCAAATTCAAGAACTCTCTCCCACGGGCATCCACATAGCTGGCCCCCACATATTTCCCCTAGAAAACGATCTTAAAGAACTCCCAGGTCAGTCGATGGGGCTGAGTGCCCTCCTTAATAGTGAGCCATCACTGATAAGCCTCATATCGTAGCAGCAATACAACACCCTTTAATTTTTGCTTAGGGGTGCAATCCAGGTTGTCTATAATTCTCTCTGTGGCCTCTATCCAGTATTTGCCACATTAGGGGCAACTCCAGCAATACCCCTGATAAGCTCAGCTTCGTTAGACTAGAGTCGTTCCGTAACCAACCCGTGGCCTCCAGCTTCAGTATTAGGCCCAGCGACCCTCTTTAAAATCCTTAACATGGCTTGAGACAGTGTGTCATCCCCAGCCGCTCGGTCTTGTGACCCAGTCTTAGTGACAGGCAACACCAGCCTCTCGTTAGTGTCTAGATTTGGCATATTGCCCAGTGAAGAGGACTCAGCTCGAGCCACTCTACGGCCTCTGCCTCTACCTCTAGTACCCTGTCCGTGAGTTTCAGTTTACAGATTAATAATTATTAGCAGATGTTTTATAGAAACAATTTCAGTAGTTCAAAGTTTATTTTCGTACGACGCAGTGTCTACCAGTGTTTAAACATTTTACTACAGTATCAGTATACACTAACCTGAGTGTTTTCAGTACAATCTATCTATAGTAGTCTCAATATATACTATCTATAGCACTTTCAGTTTTTAAACAGATATCAGTTTAGAAGACTTACAGGATCGGCTCCGGAGACTAGATGTGCCATACATTTAGTAAAAACATTTCATGTTATTTAAAAATCAGTTATTAGAAAATCGAATCTCAAAAACCCAAATCCACAATCGATTTTTGCAACCTGGCTCCGATACCACTAACTGTAACACCCTAAACCTGGCCTAGACGTTATGGTTGAATCTGACAATGTCACATGGTAGTGCTTTCAAAACATTATTCATTTACAAATCGTTCTTCAATTTCAAAACATTTTTTTTATTTTTATTGCTGAAGCTTTTAAACAGTTTGCTTATTCGTGGTATTTTTTATAAAACATTAATTTCATTTAAAAACCCGATGTTTACCTAATACTAGCAGATTTAAATCATAAAACCGTATAAAATCCAAAATTTAAACCAAAATTTGTAAAGGCCATAATTACAGAAAAATACCCCAAAATAAAAGTAAAATCATAAATAGGTAGTAAACAATGTAAAAGAAGTCATGTGGCCACCACTTAGTCCTCCGCTGCACCGATCTGCCTAAATTTGGGGATTACCTATACAGATTAAACAGAAGGGGGTGAGTTTATGTAAACTTAGTGTGTAATCCCCATACAAATGAACCGACAGTAAATAGATAGTCACAGTCTGGGTTTAAGCCCTACATTCCATGTGGGGATATAATGAAACCACCCATCCCTACGCTCCAAGTAGTACCGAATGCGGCACTAGACAGTAATTTGCAGTTGAGCTGCCAGTAAATTAGGCTCGAGGCCTTTCAATACACTTTCTCCAAACATTATATTCCTCAACCCAATGCAATGCAATATACAGATATGACATGCTATAACATAATATCATGCATGTAAATAGGGCATACAATATGAAATCAGTGGGACATCATCAGGCTTAATCATATCAGTCATATATTCATTTCAGTCAATTAGGGGTCTAGGTAAGCTTACCGACCCTACAGTAGGTCCACAGTCGACTCGGGCGACCCGTGCAACCTTAGCAATAAAATAGTGAAGATGGGCCTACAAGCCCATGATGTTCGCCCGTACGGGCCCACACATCCGTGTGGCTCACATGGCCCAAATTGGCCTTGGCCTCGTGATCCATTTTATTGTAACCTGTGCTAGATAATTATTCATATGTGTCTCCACTATTTACTTATATGATCCTTCAAAGCTATCTACTTGAGTCAATGTTACTAAATTATTTATATCTTAAGATACAGTTTCAACCTTTCTATACTAAAAATTAATTATCTTCTCATATAGAATTCAGATAATATTTTTGTTTCTTTCTCTTGAAAATAGACTCACCCAGGACTTTAAACATATAGATTCTAACCAATATTTATTTTTATACAATTTTTAATAATTTACCAAATTTAGTACAGGGGATTTCGAAATAATTCTGACCCTGTCTCACTTAAATTCAAATATATCATAATATAAAGTTATTTTGATACTTCTTTTCTTCTATGAGAAACTAGACTCAAATACCTTTAATTCCATATTATTTTCATCCTCTAATTATTTTTCTACAGTTTATGGTGATTTTTCAAATTTAGCCTACTGCTACTGTCCAAAGAACAAGCAATTTCGGCTTTTCGCCGAATCCCTTATTTTTGTGTTTTGAGTACACACCTGGTATTGTTTTGCTGCAAATACGCTCCCAGGCACTCCAAGACCTAAAAATCAATAATTAGAGCATAATTTAGATCACTAACAAAAACTCACAACTAAAAATCTTCTACATCAAAATCGCTAGCGAACCTAAACATTTACCGGCAACAAACCAAAATTTCTAGCGCTCAATGTGCTTGTGAAGTTGCAACTGATTTTTGATTTTTCCGTAAACCAAGAGAACCAAAAACAATCCTTTTTAGGAACTAGCTCAGAAACGATAAAATAGAGGTAGTCAGATACTTACAGAACGAGTGTATACAACTGCTGACCGGAAAATAGTCTAGTAGAAAAATCAAACAGAGTAGGTGGACTAGGGAGCAAAAATTCACCAAAGCAAAGAAGAAGAGGACGACAGAAAAATTGGGGAAAAGAGTAGAATGCTGAAATTTGGGAAAATAAAAACCAAATAGAAACTTAGATGATATCGATAGCTACCCCGCATCCCTAAATTTTCTCCTACTAATTCTACTAACCTACAACGACTCCAATATCCCACTCTGCCGAAATACTTGTCCATCACTGCGCAAAAATAACGCCTATGCTCCAGCATAAATTTGAACTCAAGACCTCATGCAATCAAACTCTCCACTTATTCACTAGACCAGTAGGCCCATTCTGTTATTTGATTATCAACTATTAAACTTAAGCCCTTTATGCCAGGTTAAGGCTTTATTTATAAAAATACTAAAATTTGCGCAAGTCATGGCTTGAACTTGAACCTCCCACAGACACCCAGTGCACTTAACCATTGAAGCAGACAAGTACTTATGTCACATAAACACAAAAACAAGAATTAAAAATTTTGGGGCGCTACACAATATGTCATTCAAATGCACCTCAAAAGCAATCAAAACATCAACAACTAAAACATATCAACATTGATCCATTTATTGCATAGTAACTTAGTTCAATTATATACCAAAACATACCACAAGTATTCACTTTCATGCCATTATAATTATACCAAAAAGAAACCTATCTACAAGCATGATACAATACTTAATGACATAGTTTAGTAAAGTATCAACTTGTACCAAAACAACCTATTTAGCCACATATATGTGCCACTACCCTAAGAGACACAAAAACTAACAACTCCGATGGATAGTGTGAGTCGGTTGATTAATCCTTCCAAAGTGTCAACAACAAAACTCTACAAAACAATCTACAAGAACCGGTAAGTTTGCATAAGTTATTAAGATCATAGTATTACTTTCAATCTAACAAAATTAGATACAATTCATATACTATTAGATTTTAGGGTTACTAAAGTATAACTACACACAAAAATGTGTTCAGTGGTACCTAAGTACAATCAGGGCCACGAATGTGCAAATAGGGGTACTGAAGTACAAAAGGGGCACGAATGTGCAAACAAGGGTATTGAAGTACAAATAGGGGCATGAATGTACAAACATTCAATAATTAATCATCAACCTTTAGCTAAGGAACTATAATGTAAAATTACAAATAGAAATTCATTTACTTATTGAAACACTATGAACTTCCTATTGTTCGATTCTAACCAGCACACAAGGACTAATCCACTATTTCCCCTTTTTCTCAGTTATTGTCTTTTTTATCCAAGTTTTGATCTATATGATAATTAAATACAATATATTAGTCTCATACATATTCCACATTTCATATAATATACACAACCCTTAACTTCTTATTATTTACACATTTCCCTAAACTTTTACAATTTTTAAAATTTAGTCCTCTAACCCAAAAATCATCAAATTGACTATTTCCTTGGAATCAAGTTATAATCAAATGCTATAGGCCTTTTAACAGTCCCTATTGTACATCAAAATTTGCCACTAAACCCTGAGATTTTGACATTTTAATAATTTAATCCTTAAATCAAAATCTAACAAAAATCACTTTAAAATTCAACCAAATACCACAATTAAAGCTTCAAACACATGGTTATCATAAAAACATTCAAGATTCATCAATGGTAACTTTCGAAATTTTTAATAGTTTCAAAAACAAAGGTACGGGCTAGTTAGACCTAGTTGCAACGATCTAAAAAACATAAAAATCATTAAAAATAGGCTTGAATACACTTACATGCAATGTAATGAACTTGACCAAATGCCCTAGTCCTTCCTATGCTGATTTTTGTTGGAGATGATATCAAATGAAGAAGGTGAACATTATTTCTAATGTAATTTTTAGTTTTATTTACTAATTTACCTTTTTACCCTTTAAAAATTATTAAAATTTCAATAATACCAATCCATGTACATCCACTATCAACATCTATGGTATAATTACCATTCAAGTCCATTAACATTCACTTATAAAGCTATTTGTGTAACATCTCATTTTTAGTAAAATTAGAACAGTGATTTTAGTAAATTATTATTTTATTCTTACTTTAATGTCTATGTGATGTTAGTACGGTCGTATTAAAATTTCATTAAGAAATTTCTGACGTTTGCATGCTTAATTACATGAAAAGGACTGAATTGTAAAAGTACAAAAGTGGAGTTCTACTAGTAAAAAGAGCCAAATCGCTATGAAACTTTAAGCTGAGAGGACTTAGATGGTAACTAGACCATTAAAATAGTCAGTGGACTTTTATGGACACTAGTTAGGTGATTATTAAGCTAAAAGCTAAGGTTAAAATGGTAAATTATTAAATAAACTTAAAATTAAAGGAAAAACAGATGTATCATCTTCTTCATGTTATTTTTCCACCAAAATTAGAAGGGAGAAAGGCCATAGCTAGGGTTTCTTGGTTTGGAAACTTCAAGTTCTTGCATGTAAGTTGTTTTGACCTATTTTTAATGATTTCTATGTTTTTGAAGTCGTTGTAGCTTAATCTAGCTAGCTCGAGGATCAATTTGTAAAATTGTTAAAGATTTAGGGTTTTTCCATGAATGTTCTTGCATGATTCTTGATGTTTAATGGTATATTATGAGTAATTGTTAATAAATAAACAAGTTTTGTAAAGTGAATTTTTATGAAAATGATAAAAGTTCAAGTTAAATATATGAAATGATGGTTTGTATGAGTCGATATAGGTCCCTTGATAAATTGGCTAGCTTTAGAAAAGGATGAAAATGCTTAGATTTCAATTTATGAGCTTAAGGACTAAATTGTGAAAAGTTAAAATGTTAAGGGAAAAATAATAATTTTGCAAAATATGATAATGGACTGAATTGAATAATAGAATTATTAAATAGATTCAGTTTTTCTATTTAGATCAAGATAGACCTTGTACGGATTTAGATCATGGAAAAGCTAAAGCCTCAGATTAATCGACTTCGTTGTTATACTCTGATCGTCGAGGTAAGTTTGTATGAATCAATATCGTTTTAATGGTATTTTTAATTATATGTTAATATGGTAGTTGTAATGTAATTGAATGGTGAATATCCAACAATGCCATGGTGATTATCAAGTCCCAATTGAACCTTAGGAATTCGTAGGATACAAATGACATGTCATTAGGATTTTCATGTTTGGGTGCTGGTCTTGAATGTCCTACCAATGGTTGAGGTCTTGCATTTGTTGCAAGTACTCCACAGATCGTTTGAGTAGCATCGTGTAGCTTACATTTCGACCAATAGCTTGTGTGAGCAGACCCATTTCACAGCTAGTGTTAGCAACGATGTTAAGGAAAGGTTACGATTATATGTTTAAGCACACTTCGTGTGAGCTTTCTCGAGTATCAAATGATATTCTAAATGGTTAAACGAGCATGAAAGGGAAAGGAATGGTAATTTTTCAAATGAATTATATCATGTATCTATGAAAAGGAATGAGATGGTAAGTTTCTAAATGGAAATATGTTTATGTTCATGAAAATGAAGAGTGAATCAAATGATGTATGTTCCCATGGAAATGAATTACCATATGTTAAATTCAAATGAATTATGTATGAATGCACTAACTTGTGTATTGATTATGCCAAGCTTGTGCCAAGCTTGTGGTTGGATTACATTATTATTGTACTTAATGTTATATAGTTAAATGGTAAGTTATGCTTCATGTTTTATGAAATTACAAAGCATTATGTGCTTACATAGTTTTTCTTTCCTATGTTTTATAGATAATCAGAAACTTGATCGGTTTGAAAGCTCGTTGGAGATTTATCACACTATTCAGCATAAATATCAGTAGTTTTTTATGTTTTGGCCAAGGTTATAATGACATGTATAGGTGGACTTATATTGATGTTTAGTTGGATGTTAGATGATGATTTTGGCATGTATAAGTTGTTTTGGTTGATACACTTTTGGTATATTTGGTGCCTTATTAGTAGGTGTTAATGTGGCTATGTTATGATGCATGTTTGAATGGCCAAATTGGTATGTGTTGAGTTGGTTTCAATGTGGCCAAGATATGGTATGTTTTGAAATGATATTGAACTAGATGTGTATGTTTTAAATGTGGTAAAGTATACATGTTTAGGTAAGTTCGAATGTTTGCATTTGAGGTGCCTTGAATGGGATATTGGTTGAATGTTCTTGGACTATTGAATTGGTCATTTCGTGTAGGTTTTGGTCATGTTTTGATGCCTAGATTATATGTTTTAAAGGCCTTTAGGTGGTTGCATGTTTTGGTGTTGGAAATGGCTTGAATTTAGGCAAATTCATGTCCACATGGCCTGAGACACGGGTGTGTGACTCAGCCATGTATGACACACGGCCTGGAGACATAGCCGTGTGTCCCCTGTAGGTTTTAATGCATGTAAGCCAGACAGTTACACGGCCTAGCACATGGCTTGCCACATGGGCGTGTTGGGCTATTTTGAGAGTTACATAGCCTGCCAAATAGTCATGTGACTTGGTCCTGTGACCTCACTCAAAGAGTTACACGGGTGAGGACACGGGCTGGGACATGGCCTTGTGTTCCTACTTCGATTGTTACATGGCCTGAGACACTGGCGTGTGTCTTAGCCGTGTGAGGCACACGGCCTGGACACATGACCGTGTGACCACTGCAGTCAAATTTTTCTAACTTTTTCTTATACTTTCTAGTTGATTCCAATTTTGTCTCGAATTGTTTCTAATGTATTTCTAGGGCCTCGAGGGCTCGATTTAGGGATGATAAGTATATGAATGAATGTTTTATATCATGTTTATGTCAATGTACGAAATGTATGTTTAATGTTCAATTTGTACCGTAATGCTCCGTAACCCTATTCTGGCGACGAATATGGGTTAGGGGTGTTACAATTTACATTCTTAACTATTTGAACTCAACTTTTCTACTTTATATGATTTAGTCCCTTTTCAATTAATTAAGCAATTAAACATTAAAAATTCTTAACAAAATTTTAATACAACGTTAATAAAATCCCGTAGACACTAAATAAATAATAAAATAATAAGTTTCTCATTAGAATTGTGGTCCCAAAACCACTGTTCAGATATCACTGAAAAATGGGCTATTACAATACATATTTAAGCACTTTTTTATTTATAAATTATGTTTATTCCGAGTACAAATACATCACTTTCTATAGTTTTATACTTGATTTCATGATATTTTTATTATTTCTACAGGAATGTGTTAAGATTATGAATTTTATGTTAAATGCATGTTATTTTGTTATTTTTTTTGGATAAATAAGGTAAGGACAAGGATGGTAGATTTTTTGTTGTATTTGGGTCTTAGAAAAGTATAGGTTGAAAGATTATTATTTCAGTCACATGGATTTCAAAGTGGTAATGATCCAGTATGAATTCCAAAGAAGGCCCAAAACCAAATTCATTTACCTAATTTTACTAGAAAACTAAATGGCCAATTATCCACTACTTAAATTGTGTAGTCCCTAGCCAACCATTCAATTCCCATGTATAGTAGATTTGACCTCATATTTTGCTAAATAAAATTCAACATAAATATCCCTTAAATTAAGCCTTCAACCTTCCATCAACTGCTAAAAATAGCAGTTAAAAACCACTACCTTTTGACCACATATTGGCCTGCCACATAAGGAGAGAACAAAGCTAGCTTTCTTGCTAAAAATAGTAATGAAGACTCATTTTTCCTCACACCAAGGGATGAGAACCAAGGGGTGAGAGGATCAAGCTAACTTTCTTGCTAAAATTAGCAAGAAAGAATTAGTCTTCCATCAACCAAGGGACGACACAAAGCATGGAGATTATGGGGGATAAATTTTCTATTTTTGGCATAGGTTCAACCATTATAAATAGGGCATTCATCCGTTCAATAATGGGGACACATAATTGACACAAGCAGAATCAAGTCACTCTCACCCTTATTTTTCTATTAAATTAATATTTTTTATGTCCGGAGACAAAATTGCTTCTCATCCTTATATTTTCATTTTAATATGAAGTGACTTAATTTTGTTTATTCAAAATAGATATGAATCTTGGTTTAAATTCATTAGCTATTTGTTTCTTCAATATTCTGTGCAAATGATTGTTTCATTTGCGTAGGTTTAAAGCATGTTTATATTTGTGAATGTATGGCCAACATGTTAGTTTTTTGATATAGGGATATGGTAATTAACTTAGGAAAATAATTGGACTTCGGGAGAAGTCTATGTTTTAATGAAAATGAGTTTAATGGATTTCATATTGCCATGAATCTAACGTAATATCCTTTTTATAACTACTAATGATTTCGGGAGGGTGATTTCTATTCATGTTGTGTTATATTATTCCTTGTGCTTATTTCCTATCGTGATCTTTTTCTGCATTGTATGTTGTTTTATTTTGTGGGTATTTGAACATTGATTTCATCCATCAAAAATATTCTTCTTTATATTGTTTAACCAAATTGATTACAAATTGAGTTGCAAATAAATACCACACAGTCCCTATGGAGGCAATAACTCTTTCACGTGCTACTTATTACTTGTACGATCATGTACACTTGCACGCAATCATGCAATGATACAATAAAATAAACAAATGAACATTCCCAACTCAATGAAACTCATAGTTCACCCATTAGTGAAAACTATACACAATAAGACTTTATACAATTCACCCATTGGTGAAATATCGAACTTATATGGACTTTATAGTAGACTAAGTTCCTTTGCACATACATTATGCCCATAAATTCATGTAGGCAACCTTCTTCGTGTTGGCTGAAAACCCTAGTCCGTGTTTAGAGATACTATCACTCATACATTTCATTTCCTTTTTCATGCTATGCCAATTTAGTTTGTAATTACGCTTTCCCTACTAGAGGCTACATAACCAGTCTCATGTATCACTATCTACTAGTTCAATGCTCATATCATTGAAGGCAACCCCGTGATTTAATTTTCTTTTCATTTAGAACATATGGTTCCTTTCAAAGTATGCGGGTATTAACTCAACACGAAGTAAGGCCCTTATAATGTCCATGGAGATATACCAAACTTGACCTTTCACAATAAGCATTCGTTACTTTCATGCAAACACTTTACCTTTACAAAACAGGTAAACTTACCTTATACCAGACATGAACAAAATCATAAAGAGTTATCACAGGACAGCAGGACCCTTGCCCTTATCTAGGGAGCTTGCATGAGTTTTCTTGAGCTATAACATGAAGAGTTATCTTATCACATCATTTTACCAGAAACCAAACATGTCTAACAAGAGTGTTAATAGGAAACCCAGAACCTTAGAGTTTTCTTCTTGTTTCCCTCAAACTAACCCTACCCTAAAGCATAAAACCCTAAGGCCCCCTAAATAACTATGAAAATAACTTGAGTTTCATTGGTATTTACTAGGTATAAGTCGATGGAGTTTGCTGAATATAACAAAATTGATACTTCAAGAAAGTCTTGGCTCTCGAGTTTTTCAGGAAAATGCAAAGAAAGTTTTTGGAGGGAAATATTAAGTTTTCCAAAGAAAGCATAAAACTTGGTTAGGAAGCTAATACTTTTTTTATACAAGTGCACATGAAAGGAAAACTTAGTGGGAAAGTTTATCCTCCCATTACCCTTCCTTCAGTACCCGTGATTAATAACATTTTCTCTCATCTTAAATGCATGTCCTTTCAATTTTAGAAACCTTGTTGCATTCTAACTAGTACTCTTTTGGCCAACTAAATGGTTCCAAATAAAATAATTAATTTGACCCTTTTTTAAACTAAGGGCTTAATAGTAATGGAGTAAAAATTAACATCTATCAGTTGGGGTAGTGTAGACCCTGTAAGGGGCGTCCCCCAAACCACCAAGCGTACCTTAATAAAGACTTTGCCTAAAGGTGCATTCTGTAGTCTTTGAGCACTTAGTCATTTCTAGTACTATATTCACTTAAAACCTATTCTATAAGTCTTACTTCTAATAACAGTATTTAAATACTATGGCTTTGCCGGGAGGGATGTTACAACTCCCCCCACTTAGAAATTTTCATCCTTAAAATTTATACTTGGAAACAAATGAGGGTATGAAACTTTCATTTGACTTCTCCCTCCCAGGTGGCTTCTTCTGTGAGATGTTTCCTCCATAATACCTTAACCAAGGGGATCATCTTATTTCTTAGCTCTTTAACCTCTCTAACTAAGATACGGACAGGCTCTTTAGCGTAAGATAAATTTAGTTCAACTTTAAGCTCCTCAATTTGTACCACATGATCAGGATTTAACTTGTACCTCCTTAACATCGATACATGGAATACATTGTGGATCTTCGACAGTTCAGGAGACCAAGACAATCTATACACCACTAGACCCACTTTATCCAAAACTTCTTAGAGTCTTACAAACCTTAGATTTAGCTTTCCTTTCTAACCAGACCTGGTAATCTTTTTCCATGGGGAGACTACAAGGAACACTTTATCCCCTACTTCGAAAGAAATTTCTTTCCTCTTTAGATCCAAATACGATTTCTATTGATCTTGAATTGCCTTTAAGTAGCTATGAATCACTGCAACTTTTTCCTCTATTTCTCGCTCCAAGTCTAGGCCCACTATCTTTCTCACTCAATTCCAACTAGTAGGTAGGTGTCTTAAACCTTTTTCAATACAAGGCTTTGAAGGGAGACATCTTTAGGCTGGAGTGATAGTTGTTATTGTAGGTGAATTTGACCAAAGGGATATACTTCTCCCAATTGATCCTGATATCCATCACACAACTTCTTAACATATCCTCTAACACTTAGATGACTCTTTCAGATTGGTTGTCAATTTGAGGGTGGAATGCAGTGCTAAATTTCAACTTTGATCCCAATGAATTTTGTAATTGATTCCAACATCTCAAAGTGAACCTTGGGTCTCTATCAAACACTATACTGGAGGGTATCCCGTGTAAACGCACTGTTTCAGTGATATATAACTCAGCCAACTTCTCTAAGGAATAGGTAGTGTTCACTAGTAGAAAGTGTGCTAACTTTGTGAGCCAATCCACTACCACCCAAACAAAATTTTTCTTGGACGGACTAAGAGGTAACCTTGACAAAAAATCCAACGCAATCCTATCCCATTTCCACTCGTGAATTTTTAAGGGGTACGACTTGCATGATTGAACGTGATGCTCTAACTTAACCTTCTGGTATGTCAAATAGGTGGAAACATATTCTAAAATTTATTTCTTCATACCAAGCCACCAGTAAGAGTCCTTCAGATCTCGATTCATCTTGATACTACCCGGGTGAAGTGCAAATGGTCCTCAATGAACTTATTTCAACAATTCCTTCCTTAGTTCATTCTCTACAGGCACAAACATTCTATTTTTGTACATGCACTTGCCTTCCTTATCTATGCTGAAGTTCACCGCCTTACCATACATCATCTTTTGCTTGAATCAAGCGTACTGAGTATCTTTCACTTGTTCTTCCAAAATTTGAGAGAAGTGAGTTGGCTTTACAACCAACTCTGCTAACAAGGCTCCATTACCAGACATGGTCACTTTAGCTTGAATGGATAATAAGGTTGCCATAGTTTTTCTACTAAAAGCATCAGCCACTACATTGGTTTTCCCCGGATGATACTCAATGGTTAGGTTGTAGTCCTTTAATAAATCAAACCACCTTCTTTAGTGTAGATTCAAGTTCTTTTGGGTCATTAAATACTACATAATTTTGTGGTATGAGAAGATACGACATTTTTCTCCATACAAGTAGTGTATCCAAAGCTTTAGCGCCATTACAACTGCCACTAATTCCAGATTATGTGTGGCATAGTTCTTATCATGGGGTTTTAGTTGTCACAATGCAATAAGGTATTACCCTAACCCTTTGTATGAGCACGTAACCCAATCTGTTAAGTGACGTATGCATATAGATCGTATATTCAACTCCAGGCTCGGGTTGTGCCAACAATAGAGCTTCGATTAAGACTGCCTTTAATTTCTCAAAACTTTGCTAGTAATTATCAGTCCAGACAAACTTTTATTTCTTTTTTAGTAGCTTGGTGAGAGGTGTGTGCTATTATTGAGAAGCCCTTTATGAACATTCGATAGTATCCAACCAATCCTAGTAAGCTGCGGACTTCAGTAACTTCTCTACCTTTGCAGAGTTTACTTTAATTCCATCTGCTGATATTACATGTCCAAAGAAGTGCAATTCCTTTAGTCATAATTCAAATTTACTAAACTTTACGTACAATTGATGCTATTGTAAGGTCTTCAATACGATTCTCAAATGCTTTTCATGATCAGTCTTGCTCTTAGAATAAACCAATATGTCATCAATAAAGACCATTACGAATTGGTCAAAGTAAGGTTGAAAAACTCTAGTCATTAGGTTCATCAACATAGCTGGTGCATTCATTAGCCCAAATGGCATTACAAGAAACTAATAATGGTTGTACCTTGTCTGGAAAGCTATCTTAGGTACACTGATATCTTTATTCTTTATTTTATAGTATCTTGACCTTAAGCCAATCTTGTAGAGAACACTGAAGCTCCACTTAGATGATCAAACAAATCCTCAATTCAAGGCAAAGGTACTTGTTCTTAATCGTAACCTTATTCAGCTACTAGTAGTCGATGCATAAACGCATAGACCTAGCCTTCTTTTTGACGAATAAGATTGGTGCACCCCAAGGTGACACATTAGGCTTAATAAAGCTTTTCCTGAATAAATCTTGTAACTGTTCTTTCAACTCCTTGAGTTCAACTAGTGATATCCTGCAAGGCATGCACGAAATAAAGGCTATCCCTGGTTCCAATTCAATCGAGAACTTTATCTACCTCTTAGGGGCCATATCAGGAAGCTCCTCGAGAAATACATCCAAAAACTCTCTCACAACAGGCACTCAACTGATCTCACTTCTGGATTTAGGTGTATTCATAATATACTCTAGATAGGCTTCTACACCTTCAGTAATAATTTTCCTAGCGATCACTGCAAAAATGATTCTATTCGCCAACTCTAAATATTTACTAGACAACATTTTATCATTTCCCTTGGCCCTTTCCTGGCGTACAGTTCTAGTTTGATAGTCGACCATCGCATTATGCTTGGCCAGCCAATCTAATCCAAAAATAGCGTTGAATTCATGGAAACTCAGTAGTAGCAAGTCCGCTAAAAATACGCGCTCACCAATAGCCAAAGTACAATTCCTTATTAACCTATTTACTGCTGCATTTTCACCCAAAGGGTTTGGTACCAATATATTCATTTAAAAATATTCTATTTCAAACCTAAGACCCTTTATGACCTCAGTGCAAATATAAGAATGTGTTGAACCCCGATCAATTAAAGCATAAATATTATTACCAAGGAAATAAAAATTACCAGTTATAACTTCAGGTAGGTCTGCATCTTCCTTCGCCTTCATTACTTAAGCTTGAGCTAACACGCCAAAGCTTGTCCTACAAAATTTTTTTCTCTGGGATCCTTGAACCGAAATAGACTTAGTCGCCATCTCTAATTTATTCTAGCAGAGAAACTATTGAGAGCTTTTAACAGATTGTTCAGTGCTAAACTTGGACTTGGATGGGTAGTCTTTAACCAAGTGGTCCCTAGACCCACATCCAAAGTAGGCTCCTAGTTTCTTCCTGCACTCACCACATGATATCTCCCACAGTAATCACATTCACCTTTTGGAAACACAAAAATATATACTTTTTCATGCCCTTTTTAACTCAAATTTATGCAGTTTCATAGTAATTCTTGTCAAAAAATATAATATAATTATAAAATAATTAAATTGTACTTAAATTATTAACATATTTAATTTTAATTAATTTTATAATA